>JBAMBO010004281.1:0-89271 GCA_037044535.1 Lordiphosa magnipectinata | reverse complement strand
TTTTACTGAGGTACTTTCAATCAGATTCGAGAAATTTGGTCGAAATCGGATGACTAGCGGTCGAAATGCTAGCGTACTTAAGCTCTGGTATTTTAAACCAGAATTTGCAAGGGTATTAAAACATTTACACAGAAGAAGTTAGCTTGGCTTGCTTGTTTTTTAATTAAACTGATTGATGTGATCATCATTTATGTAGATATCCTTATGGCTGGCCACACTGGCCTTAAAGCAAACGAATTGAGTTGAAACAGGAGTTCAGTAGAGTAAATGTTTGAAAATATTGTTAACTATAAATTGTAGTCCGAATTCTATATATACATATATGTTTCTGATCAGCCTTCGATCGTGCTTTATGCATAAGCAGATGCAGATTCACATCATTATGTTGCTGCTTGGGTTTGGTTTGTTATAAATAGCGCCTGGGAAAAAACACTTTGCGGCAAGCACACACGCACTCGCACACGCACACACTCGCACACACAGGCGCATTCCAACTGAGCGTGTCTGTGTCATGCCATGCACTTGAACTCCACATTCACATGTTGTGCGCACAGCGTTCTCTGCCTCGGCCTCGGCCTCATCCTCATCCTTATCCCTTCTCCCTTTTGGCAACTGATTTTAGTGTCTTGTATTTTGTATTATCACATGCCTGTCGTGCCTCAACTCGAGTTCTCTTTGTCGTTGTTGTTGTGATTTCTTTTTTATTTGAGCGTCAAGATGTTTCAAAGTGCACTTCAAGTGCGTTACAATTTGTGTCTATTTTCGGCTGCTTGGGAATATACTGTGACAGATAAGCAGGCCAGAAGGCAGGCAGACGGCAGAGTTACAGTCCTATATGCATATATGGATGTATGTATGCTTATATATATGTGTGTAGATATGCCTATCAAAATGCAAGTGCCCCGCCCCCCCCTTAAGGCACTCGTAAACGGGGCAAATTAAAATATGTTTAATGAGCAACTTTTAGGGCCTCAACTTGAAGGGAATTAGATTTGTTGGCATTGCTGAGAGCTCGATGATGTTGGAGTCACAGTGGTTTAAGGTGTACGATGAAATTGGGAAAGGATCTGAGACTAAATTGAATGAAATGGAGAAGAGGAGCTAACTAGAAAGAGAAATAATAAGGGGTAAGTTTAGACACTCTTCTGTATTACCTTTAGCTGACGAAATTTCTAACGAAGAAAGCATTGAAGTCGAAAAAGTCAGTCTAAAGGCAACAAATAAAATGAAAATTTGATAAGAAAATCAAGTGTACCGCCACACAAACTGTGTGTTGTGCTGTTTATTAGAGCGAAGCTCTTTTACGAATGTTTGATTGGGGGACGTCTTGTCTTTGCGACCGATTTCTTGGGTTACGCTTTTGTCTTTGCATATTGTATTTGCCAAGTCAGACGCTTTTACCATTTGCCATACCAGCAGGTGGGTTGTGTGTTTGTGCGAGGGTGGAGAGAAGGGTTATTAGTGATTTAACAGTGACTTAACAGTGACTGAACAGTGACCTAACAGTGACTAAACAGTGACTTAACAGTGACTTAACAGGGACTTCACAGTAACTTAACAGTGACTTAACAGTGACTTAACAGTGACCTAACAGTGACTTAACAGTGACTTCACAGTGACTTAACTGTGACTCCCATGACACCTACTCTTCTTCTATTCGTTCCCAAAATTAAAGCTTTAAGGTTATCTTCAAATTTCTTCAAATTTCATAACAATTTCACACCACTGTGCCTCAAAGTGACGCCGTCAGCTCAGTTTACAGGCTTCAGATTTGTGCGCGTGTGCGACTCTCTCCCATCTGTGCTTGGTGCGCCTAAGTGTGTCGACTCTTGGATTTCGACTCGAACTTTGTAAATGTAATTTGGATATGCAACCCTTAGTGACAATTAGCTGTTGCCAGAGCAAATGTTTCCCACAAATTCCAAAATTTTCATTGGAAACAAAACCAAACAAGTGCGCAAGTCGCTCGAGTGGGTAATAAATGGGAAATTGTATGTGCATTCTGAGGCTAATCGCTGGGCATTGGAAATACATTTTCTATTTCGGTACTTCCGCCTTTTGTAAGCAAACAAAAGGAATTGAGCGAGTCCAATTATAAACCACTGACTGACCCAGTAATCAGTCAATTCCACATCCCCCCTTGGCACTCACTTGCGTCCGTCTCTCCCCCTTTTTTGTATGCATGATGATCGTTTGGGGCCCAACGCGGCGCATAAAAAGTTGTCACTCGGTGGGGGCCCCAACGGAGTTGAATTTCTCACGGTTTGCCAAAACTTTAGGGCAACTGCAGTGTCAGTGACAAGTTGTCAGCAGGATTGTTAATGAGCTGGCAGTGTGTTCAAGTTGGGGTTTAATTAAAATATTGAAATTGGAAAAAATTAAGAAAAAAATTAACAGCTCTCCTGCTTCAGCTGTCGGGTGAAGAAAAAAACATGTGTTTAGTATGCCTTCCACCCCTTGACAGCGTTTAATAGTCGTTCGACCTCATCACGCGCGCGCAACATTGCCAAAGCGTGGGAAACTTTACCAAGCCGTTGCCGCCGAGTGACGAGAGATCAGGGGGCGCTGTAAATTCAACTCTTTTTGACAGCGTTCCGCTTGATTGCCCACAGTGGCTGTCACTGTTATTTAACAGCGAGTATATGGAAATGGCTAATCACCAAAAGTCCATACATTCTCACTGTGACTGATCTTCAATAAATTTTCATTGACTTTACTGCTGAACTCGACTGTTGCGGTTTACCAATAGCTAATTGAGCATGTATCGATTAATAGTCAATTGTAAATGTATATCGATAGGCTGCACTTGTTGCGCCGTCTGCTTGTATGCGTTGGCGCCGGTACACTCGGGTGTTCCAAAAACAATTTTTTTTTTTCATTTTCACGGGTGCTCAGGCATTTTCTGAAAGCTTATAGGGTAAGTATTTTTGAGTTTTTCATTTCAGATTTTTCGGAAAACGTTTAGAGGTCGCGCAAGTCTAATTTTCCCCAAAAATCGAGTTTTCCGTACTGTTTTTGAATTTTACTTATAACTTTGTCAATAATCACGATTTTCTTAGCTTTCAAATCAGCATTTTGAAACAAAAATGTACAAATTTAACTTTTATGAGCTAAACGATAACTTTCGGTGCGTCAAATCGCCCTGCAGATCAAAAACTTAATTTAAAGTCAATTAAAAACATTATGTGACGAGTTCAAGCATATTTTCACTCATTTACACCAAAATTTATCCATAGACAACAAACTGTGAACTAAAAATGTTCATTATAACTAAAAATGTGTCATTTCAGTCTAATTCTTGGAGCTAAGGTCTCACAGGCAAATAATTTGCCAAATTTCGATAAATATTTGGCTTCTGGAACTTTTCGGCTATATTTGAACACATTATTTGCGATTTAGTTTTAAGTTTTACGAAATCTGCAATTATGGCCATTAAACCACAGCCTTATGCTATGTTCAGTGATCTTATTTGTGCAAACTTGTTTGTGCAAACTTATTTGTACAAACTTATTTGTACAAACTTATTAAACTTATCTTTATCATTTGTTTTGTGTGCAAAGTAAATGATTTTTAATCTAAAATGGTCCCACAGGCAAATAATTTGCCCAAACTTTAATGGAAATTTGGCTTAATGTCCAATATTGCAAATGTTTGCTGAACTTAAAGCTATAACTATGCTTCCATACGCAACTATTTTGATCAAATTTGGCCGAAAAGTTTGCTAGTTTGGCCTTTTTAGTAAAATTAATTTGAGCAAATCTTTTGCCTGTGGGACCTTCGACTTAGAACCCCATTTTCAAGTCAATTGGATGAAAACCAATTCTTTGCAAGCAAAATATTCCAGTAATTTTTCGCCCAATATCAGTAGAATTTTCCACTGTTCAAGATTTAAGTTTTCTTTCTCCTACCGTTTAGGCTGTGCGTAGATTGACAATGTCAGTCAGTCAGAATAAAACTCTTTATAGGCTGTGTACAAGGTTATGTCTCCACTATCTTTCAATTTGTTAGATTGATAACGATTTCAATTAAAAAAGCCAAACAATCTACAAAATTCAGGAAGACGCTTCTATAATAAGCTTAAATGCTTGTATTAAGAACAACAGAAAATTCCTTTCGTCACTTGAGCATCAAAGCAAAGCCAAGGTGTTTTTGATTATATGAAATACTATGACGAAAGGAGTTGTCTGTAGTTCTAAGTACGAGGCTTAATCAGAGTCTATGTTCCATACATTTCAAGGATCTGTGCGTTCATACGAACAGAAGGACAGACGGACATGGATTTATCGTTTCGGCTGGTGATGCTTATCAAGAATATAGACGTTTTATGGAGTCGGAAATTATATCTACAGGCTGTTTTTATACTTTTGTGACGTTGTACCTTTGGTATAATCAACCAAGACTACGAACAGAGTCTGGTCTTAGGAACGAAATTGATTTTTTTAAATAAAGCAAGTTTCAATATTTTGCAATTACATATTTTGATGCTAAAAGTATTGAGATAATTTGTTAAGTGCCTTAAAAGGATTACAGATCTTAGTGAGACGGGAGTTTTCGTCAGAAAATTGACCTGAATCTATGTACTTTATTTGGTCGAGGAATAATCCGATAAGTTGAAACCTTAGTTGAAAATTTCAGTTCCAACAAGATAGAACCGAAGGTGTACAAAAGATGTTCACTAGGTAAATTTTACTTTCAATCAATTATTTCTCAAATTTGATTACTTTTTCTTTTTATATATAAAAAAAACTTTATTACAAAAAAATTACAATTTAAAAAAAAAAAGAGTTGTTGTTGTATAGGAAAATGGAAGAGCAGCGCGAACATCACACAGCAGTACAGGAATAATACACGTAGACGATCATCCTTAAAACTAAGTTACTAAGACTAGTTTCAGTTGAGAATCAATATCTCTCTCTCTCTCCTCTCTCTCTTTGAAGATAGCTGCTACCAGGGTCGCCAGACCACCAATC
This sequence comes from Lordiphosa magnipectinata, assembly GCA_037044535.1. NCBI lineage: Eukaryota > Metazoa > Arthropoda > Insecta > Diptera > Drosophilidae > Lordiphosa > Lordiphosa magnipectinata. The sequence goes on along the minus strand of JBAMBO010004281.1, from coordinate 84,301 downwards.
TTTGCTGCACCAACTCAGCCAGTTGACGTTGACGCTGACGTTTGCGTTCAAAGATCTGATGACGTATCTTGAGTAGAATGCTATCACGTGGGGCAACAACTGTTGTGGTTGTTGAATCTGATGTGGATGTTGTGGTTGTTGAGTGTTCATAATGATCGATTAGATCTAAGTCCATATCATGAGCTGGTGAAGGCGGTTGAGAGGGCATGAGTTGTTCTTGATCTGGTTCCAAATCGTAAGGATATTGCAGTTTGAGACGCTGACGCTGTAAAAGAAGATGAGAAAATAAATATTGGGGAATTTTGTAATAAAATTTTAAAATATTAAAATTTTTTGAAACTTTTGGGAAATGCTTAAAGGTTAAAATAAAAACACCCTTCCGTTCGTTTCAAGAAGTGTTTTTTAATTTGGAAAATATTGAAAATCTTAAAGAGTTTTAAAATCACAAATATATTTCTTTTTCCTTTTATTTTCTTTTGAAAACAAATAAGCATTTTCAAAATTTCGTAAACTTCAAAAAGTTTGTGAAACAGTCAGTATGAAACAAAGAAAAGTGATATATTAAGGGTTTGAAGTGCCGTTTTCTTTATTTTTAAATTTTGCTTACTAATTTTAAAAATTTTGAAAATGTCATGAAAAAAGAAATAATTTTGTTGAAATTTTTGAAAATCTGTTTCCTTTTATTTAAATTTTAAAAATTATTTTTGTCAGGAAATTAGGAAAATTCAAAAATGTCAAAAAGTTTTTGAAACTTTCAATATAAGAAAACGGAAAGTGATTTTTTTATTAAGATTTTGAAACCCCTTTTTGTTATTTTTTTTTTTTAAGTTTTGATATTAAAATTTTTAAAATTTTGAAAATGTCAAAAAGTATTTCAAACTGTTTATATAAAAGAAAATAATTTTGTGAAAATTTTTGAAAATCTGTTTCATTTATGTTTAAATAAAATAAATTAATTTTGTAAATTTTTAAAATTTTGAAAATGTCAAAAAGTTTTTGAAATAATAATAAGAATTAGAGTAACATTAAGGAAGAAGTTTTTTAAGTTTATGTCTAATAATTTAAAAAAAAGTCAAAAACCATCTAAAAAAAATCATTTTCATGAAATTTTTGAAAATCTGTTTCTTTTCTCTCTACAAAAAAAAGGATAAGATTTTGTTTTATAATTTAAAAATTTTTGAAAAATTGTCAGTATTTTTCTATAATGACAAAAATTTTCTTAATCCAAATTCCAACTTGACCCTCACCTTTTTGCGTGCCGCATTCTCGGCCAAAAATCGGCACAACTGCTGCAGCTGCTGCTCCGCCAATGTTTCCTGATCCTGTTGCAATTCCAGTTCCGGTTGCTCGTGTTCCTCCTGTTCCTCCTGCAAGTGCAGTTGCTGTTGTCGCTGTTTGATAACCGCTTGCACTTTGCATTTAGTGCTCGAACTTAAGCTGACATCCATATTCAGGCCGTTACGATGTTGTTGACGTTGTTGTTTCAATATTTTGTAAATGACTCCCATTTGGATTAAATTAATTTCGAACTTGACACGACGAGTGGCTGGCGGAGACTGTCCAAAATTCTGAAAATATGCTGCATCTTATATGAGTTCTTACGAAGAGAGACAGAGTGAGAAGCCGGGTGAGGCAGAGAGTGTGTGTTTTGTTATTTTGTTTTTGGTAAAGATTAAAAATAAAACATAACTCCCTGTATGTGTGTGTGTGTGTGTGTGGCACATTGCGCGCCAAACTTCAACTTCGCTTTATGAGCCATTGCTCAAGTGGAGTTCTATTTTCTGCTCTCATTACAATGCCTTTGGCCAACACATGTGGCATCCAAAAATAGCAGCCACTCCTCGCATACAACGGCAACACTTTCGCTGCAGCAGCATGTGGCCCACCGAACAGACTCCTCTGTCAAATCCCACAATCGCAACGAATAATTTGTTTGATTTGATTTCTACTTAGCTAAGCTGGTCAGTTTTTTAGTAGAAATTAAGAACATTGTTATCAGGAAGACCGGTTCACAGAGGTTTTAAGACAACGCACAATGCAAAAATATTATTTTCATAAAACCTTTTACTATTACATTAAAATAGCACCAAAAGTGTTCTCTCCAGAGATGGAATTGCTGACTGAATTGAACTAAAACTAAATTAACATTTAGTCAATTTTTGTAAATAGACTACGACCATTAACTTGACTTTAAAAGCAAATCATATGAACAGTCTATTTTCAAAATATTGAAGTTTTTGAATATTTTAGTAATTTTCATGTTATGCAGCTCAACTCTGCGCTTTAGATGTTACGAGGGACGCTATTACTAAATCTTATTATTAATTATTAATCAAGCCGAAACTTGATAAAGTTCATTGAAAGAAGCTTCAATGACTATCGAGAGATTTTTTAACTTAAAGTCCAGTCTAATTAGAATTTTCCGATGCAAGAAATATAGATTTATTTATTTATTTATTTATGTATTGTATTAGTAGAAAAAGACAGAAAAGCTTAATTCTAAAAAAAATACAATATATCTTAAGCTAGAGCAACAAAGGCCTTCAAGCTGGGTGGTTAATATTATGGGGTTTCCATGTGCTTATTTCTTTTACGTTTCGGTTTAAATATTTTGTGCTAAATCTAGTTTTTTTATTAGAGTTATGAAATAGTTGATGTTTGTTTTGTTGGTTTCTGCAAGTAGTTGTTGCAGGAATGGAATGTTGTTAGTTTTGCATAATTTTTGAACAAGAAATATAGATATTTGATATGTGGTAGGGGACTGTCTAAAAGACTTAAGTTCAAATTTGTGTCAATATTGGAAAACGCGAATTAATCTGTATCTCTGAAACTATTGCTTATAGACAAAAATTTTCAAAGAAAAAGTTATAGATAATAGTTTTTTGCGCTAACCGTTGCATTGGAATTCCCTACCAGTTAAAGCACTTCCAGCAGAATTGCAGTAAATGGGTCAAATCTACTAAAGAGACTTCAATAGCTACCAGCCACCATTGTAATGTGGTTTGTGTCCTGCTATTACAGTTGTATGCAAACTGACCTCGAGCCGGTTAGATCTTGCTGGTTTGATAATCAAAAAGGTTGTTACAGAGGTAGCATGGAGGTTACTCTTTTGGGGTCGACTTGAGTTTAAACATCATGATGCGGATTGGATGTAAGTTCGAGTATCGAGCTCAAATCCTAAGCTCGGGTACACATGCACCACGCTGACTTTGAGATCAAATCAAGTCATGAAAATCGGGCTTAAATCAATATTGGACCTTCTTGATTGGAACTTTCCGGCCATATTTCATCAAATTACTTGCGTATGGAACCACAGTTTAAGATTTTAATCCTGTAAAATCTTTAATTATGGCTAAATGAGAACACAATTTGTTCTGTCAACTTAGCGTTTGTTTGTTTTGGTGTCAGTTTTTGCACTTACCTGCCCTACCAGTTATAGCACTTCCGACATGGGAAGGTAGATGCTGAATTGCAGTCGATGGGCCAAGCCTATTAAAAATATAACCGAGAGGTTCTTTAAACACAACACTGCGGTGATGTATGTATGCTAATGTCCTCGATCCGATTAGTTTGAAATTCAAAAGTCTTAAGAAAGTAGCATGATGTTCTTGTGGGATAGTTTGAATATCGAGCTCAACTCAATCTCTGTCATTTTTACAGCAATCCTTTTTCGGATTAAATGTTGTTGCTCAGTTTCATCTCCGGTATCCTTTCACCAAGCCGATTTCGAGATCAAATCAAGTACGAATATCGATCTTAAATTAATATCAAACCTTCGTGTCTGGATCCGAAGGTGGGATCATGTCGAGTTCGATAAACAAGCTTAAATCTATTCCAAGTGATTTTGAAATATGATTTTTTGTTTTCAAATATTTTTCAGTGTGACCATATGCGCGGATACATAAAAATACTTAATTTGCATAACCATGTACATGGATTTGAAATCAATGAGGTTGAAGTAGATTGCTACGAAATTCATCTAGATGGTTAGCATTGAACATGAGCAAAGCAAATGCAGCAAATCCACCTAGATTTGCAAAAACACCAACATGAGAAAACGGCCCTTAATCTGTATCTCTGAAACTTTTGCTTATTGACAAAGAGCTCGTACCCGTAACCCTATAGTTGATAGAGTCTAGCGCAGTGTCAAACCGTGTTAAAAAAAGCTGCTGATCAGACACAAACAGGTGGAAACCGATCCATTCCTAGAGAGCGTTACATCAGATGAGAGCATCAATTATAATCTCTGGTCTCTCCAGAAGGTATAAACGTCAGGCAACCCCAAAATTTCCGATCCGAAGGACTGATGGCACTTGGGCTAAATCTCTGAAGGATCGAGCTGAGGAGTTTGTGAAAAATCTTGAGGAGAGACTTACGCCGTTAACAACCTCCTCTGTATCCAGAATTTGCAGAGTGAAAAGGCTCCTGGAGAAGATGGGATCGACAACCATACTCTTCCTAGTATTAATATTCAACTCAGTGTTGAGACTGGGATACATGCCGAGGGCCTGGAAGAAGGCCCAGATCTTGATGATCCACAAGGCCCGGATGAGTCGCTTCAGATGTTGAATCGTACAGGCCAATCAGTTAGCTTTCGTCGGTGTGAAAATCAGGACTGCAATCCGGTTTTAAACCGAACCGGTTCGAACCCGGAATTGGCTTGACCAACTTTCTGTATTGTTATATTTCTAATTGTCGACTCTGTTGTTACGTACATGCAAGGGGTACCCAAATAAATATAAAATGTATAATATGCATGTACACTTCCAGTCAAAGATATTAATTTGTAATATATTTCAAAAGTACATTGTACATTTATACATACAGAACTGTGGACGCGGCGGCGCTGCCAATTTAGCTATTTTTTCCACCAATATCGACAGTTAAAAATGCTAAAAATTGACAAAGAATAATTTAAACAAGAAAGAAAGTCGGTCAAGCCCGACTATAACATACTCTGTAGCCTTACACTCGCATTTGCTCAGGAGTCAAACGGCCAGTTAACACCCCGCGCACAACGCGGGACGCTCTCTAAGTTTCCCTCTCTCTCTCTCTTTCTCTCTTGCACTAAGATTGCCTGTGTTGAACGGTTAGGGTGTGTTAAAGCTAAACAATCTCAAATAATTAGCTGGAATTGCAGACTTCGGCTGAGCAGTTTCCGGAAAAATAGCTAAATTGGCGGTGCCGCCAAAAATTGGCCGCAAAGAAGAATCGAAACAGAAAGAGACAGAAAACACACAAGTCAGAACAAAAAAAACGCGCATTTCATTTCGTTTGAGAAGTTTGACTGAGAAGGTTTCAAGCCATGACGACAAACTTAACATTTACGAAATGTCACGAATGGAAACTATAGATGAACGGGCCGGCATACAGCAAATTTAATGCGGCAACTTCAAACGAAGACATAAAGTCATTTTTGATCAAATCATCTGTGAAAAAAGTTCCAAGTGTGACGAATAAACACCGATCGATGATCTATTTTGTGAGTGAAAGACTAATTAGAGTGCATACGAGAAAGCATAATCAATGTTTTGCAGAATTCGGTAAGATTGGGAAGAATATGTCTTTACATATCTACATCTACAGTGATTGGAAAGGTGCCTCTACGTGCTAAAAATTCTTTCAATAGGGACAGAGCTTAGGCAAACACTCAGTATTATCAACTTATCACGGGAAAACAATTACATTGCAATTAATGTAAGTTATATCTTACAGTATAGATGCCTAACCCACTTCGAAATATTCGGTTTCACAGCTGCGCTAATTTGGACATAAATATTGCACATTTTTTTTTGATAAAAGTGCCTATAGACTGCACTAACTTTTGCTATCTAAAATCTTTCTGAGGATACAAAGGGTTAGAAAAGAATGCATAAGAAACCATGAGAAACTTTGTGATTGCAATTAATCGTAAGTTTTTGCTTCGCATTATACAGAAACCACATAAATAAAATGATGGAAAAAAGTGTCGCGTCGAATCATATTTTATTTTGTAATAAAAAAAATAAAGAAAATTTTTCGATCAAATAAATTCTAATATACAGATAAATTACTCAACAACATTTTTAAACTAGTTGCACTAAATAGTTTTGGCAGATCTCGCTGAGTTTTGCTTTTATATTGATGGCCAAAAACACCACTTACAGTTTTTGTCGCGTGCGAATCGCTTTCTGATTGGCTTTATCTTGGAACCAGCACTAGGTGTGCTCTACTTTTTTCCCACTAAATAAAGTGCTTCGAAAGTGCTATAGGTTAAAGTAACAAAAGAAAAGAAAATTATTTTAATTTGACTTCTATTCCACTTTAAATGCGTACGACTGTCGCGTTCGACATCATGGAAATACCCATATCTACATTCATGCACACAAACATGGTTAGCTAAATACAGTGATTGGAAAGGTGCCCAATTTTCTCACCTAGGTAAGGTACAAGGTAAATGTCAAAAAATATACCTAGGTAAGGTAAAATGTATCCGGAATTTCCAGTACCTAGGTAAAGGTAAAGGTACAGAATAGGTACTTTTAATTTAAAAATCATGGTTCATCAATTAATATCAGTAATAAATTTTATCTGTACGGGCTTAAATTAAAAATGGAACATTTTAAAGTCTTATGATGTTATTTTATTAAAATTTTTCGGATATACCATCTTGCTTTTTTTATAATATGTATGTGGGGTTTGGTGACCTGTTTTTGATTTTAGTCAATGTTACAACTGGCTAGCTCAAGGTCTTCTTTGGTTGATTATAAGCCTTTTTATAACCAACACAAACCAACAGATATTAATTACAACATTTTGGAATAGCAATTGGGTATGTCCGTACAACGATCGCTGTTTCGAGAATAACCAAATTCTCTCATCAGCGGACTTGTTTTTGCTGTTCACACTTCAAACAAACATCCAGTTAGTACTTATATTCTCAAGCTGGCGAATAAAGACATAGGAATTACACTATTATAAATTCGTAGCCCGAACTTCGGCTATGGTTTTTTTGTTTGAAGGTGTTTTGTTTACCAATTTGTTGTAATTAATTCTGTTGCTTATGGCTGCTGCTAGGTGGTTGGGCTATCCGTCCAATGATCCTCCTTAGCAGGGCCACGAGTTTTTTGTAAATACACAAGGTATTTTTTTTTTTTTGTTTTATAGTAGGGAAACCGTTTTTTGGTTTTTATTATAAACATTATGGCGTGCTGACCATTATTTATATGTATGTGGGGTTTGGTGACCTGTTTTTGATTTTAGTCAATGTTACAACTGGCTAGCTCAAGGTCTTCTTTGGTTGATTATAAGCCTTTTTGGTACGGACATACCCAATTGCTATTCCAAAATGTTGTAATTAATATCTGTTGGTTTGTGTTGGTTATAAAAAGGATTATAATCAACCAAAGAAGACCTTGAGCTAGCCAGTTGTAACATTTTTTTATAATATATAACAAGACTTTTGAATATTTCGTCCCCTATTCTATTTCTTTATGGCTAAGGTATTTGGCCTCTACTGCTAAAAATTCTTTCAATAGGGACAGAGCTAGGCAAAATGGTATTATACTTACACAAAAAAACATTGCAATTATTGTTATACTTAAGTATAGATGCCAAAGATTTGCTATAATCGGCACGGTAAGTTAAGACTTCCAATTCAATATTAGAATTTTCATAACAATATTCAGTTTTATCCAATCTTCCATTTCTGGTATCGTAAAAGTGTTCAGAATTCTTTGAAGTAAAACTCTTATTGACAACAGTTTCCAAATTTTCCGTAATTCCTTTAACAAGCCAATCTTTAAAACTTTACAATTACAATTACAATTTTGTTGTTATACCCTTGTATAGGGTATGTTAAAATTGTCAGATGTTTGTAACGCATAGAAGGAAACATCTCCGACCACACAAAGTATATATATTCTTGATCAGCATGACGAGCTGAGTTGATATAGCCATGTCCGTCTGTCCGTCCGTCTGCTTCTATGCTATCTCCTCTGTCAGTTTTACAGCTATCTTAACCAAACTTTGCACGAAGCCTTTTGGTACAAATACGCTGCACATTTGCAAAAAGTAGTTTTAGTGAGAAAAACTTTTTTGTCTTCAACGCAAACGTCCCCAATCCTTGTATTTCTAAATTTTCTATGCTTTTGCATAATTCCACCAAGTTTTATGAAAATCGGACAACTATGTATATAGTATAGCTGCCATACAAAAGATATGTCTGAGAAAAAGTCTTAGTAGGAAAAACTTTTTTGTTTTCAATTTATCACTCCCAAACTTGTCACTAATCAATATTATATGCTACTGCACATTTCTTCAAGTTTGATCTAAATCGGATGACTATAGCATATAGCAGCCATAGGAACTATCGGTCGAAAAAGAAGTTCTAGTGAGAAAAACTTTTTTGTTTTCAATGGTAGCGTCTTTATACCTTCCAGATGTGAATATGATCAGTTTCCTCACAATTTTGGGGAGTTCGGTCAAAATCGGATGAACACATGGGAAGCAAATGCTCAAAGTAGTGGCGCCATCATGCTACAAGGGTATATTAAGTTCGGTCGAGCCGAAGTTAGCTTTCCTCTATTTTTTTTTTTATTTAGAAGCTAGCAAAGGTCTTTGCCTCGCTTGAAGGTCTAGTTCCAAAATTCGTTGTATACTGTCATGAAAACTGTTCCATCTGGCGCTGCTACTGTTGTAAACTTTATCTGCTTCTACTACGGATCTGCTAACAGCATTCCAAGTTACCGTTGCTTTCCCTAAGGAAGAATTGTACAACCGCTTGAATAATGTGTTTGGTAAAGCCTGTTCAGCATATTTCGTAACAACTAAGTTCAAAGCGTTTGGTGCGTATCTAAAGTGCCTCGGAAAAATCATTTCAGCATCAGCTCAACTATCCCGCTCTATCACCTTTAAATCAGACTAGTCTAAGAACTCCGGCTTCACGTGTTTCCTCCAAAACTGTACACTTTAAATGCTTTTCAAAAGTAGAATACATTTTCTGTAACTATTTAACATTGGGATATCGCGTCGGTATTTGCTATGAACTTCAGCTGATATAGTAACAAGTATTTCATGTGTGTGAGAAAATGGCACACGTTTATATGCGAGCACGAGAGAATGACGATGCAGATTGCTATCTATATATTAAGTGGCCGGTTACACGAAAGTAACGTTTGTTATTGCGACTCCATATATTGGCAGTCGTACATATAAAATGATCATTTTGAAAAATACCGGCGATATTTTTCTTATACAGCCGTGCCGTAATGTAAGATTTTGGGAAAATTTGTCTAAAAATCGAAAAATGTTTACGAAAGTTAAAATGGGAACTCGGCTTATAGTCCGCCTTCCTGTTATCTAGCATGGATCGTATAGTTTTTAAACAGGGAATGTTTACCGGACGTCCAGTCAAAGCCACAAAGAGGTCCCTGATACTTTTCTTTTCAATATGGCAGAGCGCGGCAGCATCTCGACTATTATGTAATCGGAGCGAAAAAATCACGTACGAAAAGTACCTAGTAACTTACCTATTAACAAATTAAATGAAAATTAAGACCTAGGTAAGTGAAAAGGTACTCGAATTTGAAAATACCGAGGTAAGGTAAAAGGTACACAAAATATGTATCTAGGTATGTACCTAGGTATTTCTACCTAGGTACTTTCAAATACTGGCTAAATATTTGTATGAATGAGTGCATGTTTGAATGCAAATATGGCCGTCCATTTGCGGCATGCATTCATACATATTTATATACATAGTATATGTATTAAATACATATGCCGAAATGCATCTTTATGTATGTACATATTTTTAAGCGTGCGATGTACTCGTGATTCATTTGAATGACAATAAATGGATTGCCAAAAAATAAAGCATAACATTTTCTGTATAATTACAGATTGATATTCATCAAAGCCGATTGTGTCAGTCATCTAGACCGCTCGATAATTGGCATAAATATCAAAAAAAAATTTAGAAGGCGTATTAAAGATTTATTCACTAGAAATGAAGGAATTCCATATCCAGCACACGAGCGCCAATCTCACGTCAATCATAATCGGCGTCTTACAGTCTTACAAATGTATTTTATGCGTCAGGTGTATACCTATTAATTTATAATATTGTAATTTTATAAATATTGGGTAATACGTGCAACGAACCAAGGTTTGAACCAAAACCAAAGCCCAAAAACCTCGAACTTCAAATATCCGAACCTTAACCGTTGCACAGTGGTCCAGAATCGTTTTGTTCAAGGTTCAAGGTCTTATGTAAATAAGAGTTTATAAAAATTGATTTAGTAGTTCCGGAGCAATAGAGCGCCAAAGACAAAATTTCGTAAAATATGTTTCCTTTCATGCTCTTGTAAGCCATATTAATAAAGCTAGGGTGCTGATTTTTGGTCAGAATCTATATAAGGTAATACTCAGCTGATTTTTTAAAATTACAATTTAATCGGTCAAGTTTTAGGTACATTTCTTATATTATTAAAGATTTCACATCTGGTGTTACCTTTATTGCACCTGAAATCCACAAAAATTAGTGTAGGGTTCCAAATTGTTATCAAACTTAATTTTTTTAGTTGTTTCTAGATTCCAAGCAAGTTTCGAGCCAATCGGACATCCTTTGGATGTCCAATACAAAATCAATATTTTTTCATAACTTTTATAGAAAAATTCGAATTTTTTGTAAATATTTTTGAAAATCATTATTTTTATTTGTGTAAATTGAATTTTAAATTATTTATTTAGTTGTTTCCATATTTCTACCAAGTTAAAAGCCAATCGGACGTCATTAAGATATAGCTCCCATACAAAATTTAAATTTGTTCATACATTTTCAAGAAAAATATAAAAATGAAGATATTTGTTAAGCAGCATGCATGTAACGACGATTACACAGAGCGGACGAGTCGTTAGCGGTTTTTCCCTTGCAAATCTGATTCGTATACCTCGCGAACATCACGTTGCATACGTTACAATGACGATACGAGCCGTGTGCGAACGGTCTAAGGCGTACACAAACAAACCTTGACTGTTGTCACATCAGTCGCTTTTTCTCGAGTTGGGTCTCGATCGACTTTTGCCAGCCTCGGAAAGTTTAAAAATAGTTGTAAAATAGGTACCTGTGGCAAAGCTAATGTTCACAAACTACAACTTCGATTTTAAAATGTCATATATTATTGAAAAAAGAAATAGTACACCTACCCAACAAAATTTTAACATTTTAAAAATGCCCACTATAGCCGAAGATATGATAAGTCAAACTTAGTTACTAAACCAAAACTTCTGGATTTTTTGGATTGCGAAAAATTTACTAAGTTGAGGCGGCTGTAACATTTATATTCGTAAACATATCAAAAAAAATTTTGGCTACCTTAATTTGTGTATTTAAACTGTCGATTTATCCAAAAAAAAGTTTAACTTTTTAACAAATATGAAATTAGGGTTTTGTCCAAGGCGGGGCGCGGCTGGACCACTGTGCGCTGGTAAATTTTGGTTCGAACCTGCAAAACCGGAGGTTCCGAAAAATTGTTTGAGTTTCCAGCCCTAAAATATTGTAGATGGATCAATTTAATTGAAGGAACTAACAGTCAAATTTGATTATTTTAAGTGTTTAGAACAACAATTTTAATTTTTCTTCGTTTTTTGGTCAATATTAGAAGTGAGCAAATAGCCAGATCAGAACACGAAGACGACTTTTGGCGAGTGTCACTAAGTCCACTATTCTATTATAGGCGTAAGTGGGGCGTACCGTCTAAGTGCGCTCAGGATCTCTTCTGCGTACCGTACGGTGTCAGAAGATGCTGCTTTGGTCATTGCCGGGATGATTTCACTTGGTGAGCTGGCCACAGAAGCAAATGAGAGGTACAGGGCTTCACGGTTGAGTGGCCTAACAAGGTTATACATCAGCAAGAAGTGACTGTTGGGACCTATCCACTAAGGGTCGCTGAACCCATAGCCTAATCCCGAAGTTATTACCATGGCTTTCTAGAAAACATGGTGAGGTGAACTTTCACCTAACTTAGCTTCTTAGTGGGCTCGGCTGTTTTAGAAGCTATCTGAAAAGAGTCGGCCATGATGATGATACACAGAAAATTATTTTTCTATATATAAGAAAATCGCCCTAAAATCAAAATCGCCTTAAAATCTAGAAAAATTTATATTTTTAAGAAAAAATGTTCTGCATTTTAGAAAAGTTGCTCTAAAAATTAATTTTTTAGAAAAAACTTTCTAAAATTTAGAATAATATTTTTTTCCTAAATTTTAAGGTGAATTTGCTTTATTGCCTTTTCTATTTTTTAGGGTAATTTCGCCTTTGATTTTCGAAAATATTTGTTACAAATTTTTGGTATTTTGCCCTATTTCCGGTGGACGTCCCCCACCCCCCCTTTTTTTTTTAGAAAAATTGCCCTGAAATTTGGAACACAATTTCTATTTTTTTTTTTAGAAAAATTTTCTTAAGAATTTGGCGAGTCGCCTTTGGCCCGTTTTTTAGGGCGATTTTCTAAAAAAAAGGGCGAAAATTACCTTTTTTAGGGTGAGTTGTTTTTTGAGTGTAGCGAGGAGGGCACATGCTGCGAAGAAGGCCCTGTGGAGGACGCCGGGCACGTCTTGTTCGTGTGTAAAAGGTTTCAGGCTGAAAGGGCGGAACTATCCAGGGTGATGGGCGGTGATAAAGCCGAAGATAAATAAGTCCCATACATGTTGATGTCGAAGGAAAACTGGGAGGTAATGTGCGAGTTCGCAGCTACCATGATGGCTAAGCTTCGGAGACTGGATATGCAACGTAGAACCAGGGAGTAGCCGGGGCATCAAATCTGCGAAGCAATGCCTTGCGGCCGTCCCGCAGGTTTAAGATGTTTCTGTCTAACTTTCTGTATTATGTTGTTCCAAAGTGCTTGTATGTATGTATATAGTAGTTTTCTTACAAAAATTGTGAAGAGGTACCTCTTGAATCTCTTGCGGATTTTCAGTGTCATTAATACGGAAATTTTGTTTTTTTACCGTTCCGCTTAACGTGAAATGAGCTTCATCGGTCATGAGGATTTTGTTTTTTAAGTTTTCACAAACGACTTGTTTTGTTAAAAGTAAATTTCATCAATCTGAGAGCGTTCGCGTGGCATGTACTGTTCCATTGTAAAACTGTACTTGGACTGACGCTTCAAACGCGCTATGTAATTAGTTGATCTAGCATCGCTGTCAAAAGCTATATGGCTGCCAGATGGGTACGTCCAACCCAATACTATTGTTCAGTGTTCAAAATACTTAAATATACTATACTATACCAACCGCTGCTTCGACCTGCTACAGAATTTGTTACCTAGAAATGTAAGGGAGTTCACCTTCCTCTTGTTTTGTTTGAGACCTACCTTTATTTCCTGGAATAAGTTAAAATTATCATTTAATAAATAAAACCCGATTTTTTTATTTTGTTAATAATTTCAAAAACGTTTTTTTGTTTTACTTTTACTTTTGTTGTGTATTTTTTTAGTTCAAATATTTCCTTGGCCAATTTTGAGACAAAAAATAATCATGTTATATACGCAAGGGGGAGTTAATAACGTTTGGTATTTGGTTTTGATTTTTCTTAGTTTTTCCCAATTTAATTTAATAATTATAAACATTTTCGCTTAATGCGTTTTAATGCTAAATCAAATATTGCTTCTGGTTGTTGGGTTTGTAATGCACATTAATTATTATTTATTAATAGTTTGGAAAAAAAAAAACATATTAACAAACACACACAGTGTAGAGTGTTCAATTTGGTATTTAGTTGTTTTTTGTGTGGATTCTCATTTCTTTTTGAATGTTTCGTATGTACACATTTTGTAAGAAGCGCGAAAAGTTGATTGTTGCTGCAGTTTTGTGTTGTCTATGAACTGGATTTCGTATTGGTTTGTATATAGAGTGTGTATATAGTATATGTGTATATGTATATATCGATATCATTTTCGGTTTAATTGATAATATTTTTATATAGATTAGTTGGTTGTTTTTTTTTTTTTGCAGAAGAGTTTCGGTGAGGATCAAAAGGCATGCAAACATCTTGTTCGGTGCTTTTTGTAATTTTATTTTTAACTAACATTAAGTTTCAATTGTTGGCTTATTTAAATACAAATTTTAGAGAGATTTCACTCTTAAAAAAAAAAATTATGTATATATTTGTGTATATTTTTTTGGCCTTTACAATATGGAGAGAAAAAAAGGTGCAAAAATTTTCAAGAAAGGAAAAATAAATTAAGTTAGGCTAACTTCTGGCAAGCCGAAGTTTGGATACTCTTGCAGGTTTACAACTAATTTGGGAATTTCATGGAGAATTATCTTTTATTTGTAGACCTCTTTGCTATGTCTTTTCCATTCTTTGTTGGTAGCTTCAAGCTTCATCCTTTCCTTGGTAAGATGTGGAATTAATCTCCTTCTTTGAAAGCTGAGAGCAACTCTGGAGGTCTCTCTCGCTCTCTTTTAGATATTTACCAGCAGAAATATTTCATGCGACCGGCCAGGCTTTTTTTTCTTTACTTTTACTCTGTCCCTTCTCTGCAAGAGTATAAAACTAAGCCTTAAAAGTAATAAAAATAATCATAATATTGAGTGCAAGCAAACATTTAGATATTGAGAGAATATATTGTACGTAAATATTTCTTGTTTAGAGAATTTATAAGCTTGATTTACAAGCCTTGTAGTTGTTTCTATTTAGGTGAGAATTTTTGTGTAATAAAGCTGAACCACATATAAAATAGAAATTATTTTAGCTTGGTGATCAGTAGAGGATTTTTTAAGTTGTCCAGAAGAAGTAAAAGAAAGGCAAACGAAATATGTGTAGAAAATGGTGTTTTGTAAGTTTTTGTTTTTTCCTTTTTGATTTTGTAAGTTGCAAGCTTTAGTCGTAGTAGTAAAGAAGGCAACAAATAAATTGAATAGAAAACTTTTTTGATATATATTTGTGTGTTTTGTAAGGCATGCAGAAAAATAGTTTAGTGTAGTGTATATTCCCATTTCTAGTATATGTATATGTAAATATATATATAAGTAAATATGTCCTATAGAAAAAGTTATATGTTTTACATAGGTTGGGTCTTCTAGTTGAGCAGCAGCCAACCAAACTGATTGTCAAAGCAGTAAATAGATAAAAAGTAAATTATACTCTTGGCGAAACTTAAAATTTTTGATATGAACTGCTGACGCATCAAGAAATTAATGTGCTTTGGTTATAGAAAGAATATACTGATGGGAACTAAATTGAGCTCTCATATATGAGTCATTAGACAGCCAAGAAGCTATGAGAACTTAAACAATTGTAATAACAGCTTAAACTATATAAAAATTGTAAAACTGGGCACGCGCATGTGGCTGAAAGATGAACCACGCTCCGCTTGTGTGCTAGTGTGCACAATTAGCACTAGTTTGTTTTTTAAAATTCAGTTTTAAAGTTCAGCATTGCGGACTCACTGACATTCTAAAATATCATGGTCAGACGTCTGTTCATCTTTCAGCCGCATGTGTGCGTGCGCCCAAAGTTTCGAATATATAAGATCATCTTGTCGTTAGAAGTTTTGAAACTAAATACTTTGAAATCGTTAAAAGTGGAAAAAACTAGAAGTCGTCTTTAGAAATATAGAAAATATTTGGTTTAAGCTTTACTCTAAAGTTTACAGGGATCAAACAGTTTAACGCCCAGTCCAAACGGCAAAGTTGACGCCAATTTCTAGTAAAGGTGACCGTTTGTGTCACAATTTTTAAGAACAAATTTTGTATTGGATGGTTTCATGGGAGAGGTCGAACTCCGCACACACTATCCACAAACAGAAAACTGTGTTGGCAATTTAGCTGTTTTCCCAAAAAATCTGGCAATTTTTTATTTAGCAGGTAACTGAAATTCTAGCTATTTTGGAAGTGCAACAATTCTGATCAATCAAGCTTTCCAGTCTGTCTTGTAGCTCTTTTCAAAGTGAAATATCCATTTTTTTTAAGCTATTTGGAACGCGAAACAATATTCAGCTATTTATACTGATAAGAACATCTGTCGAATACTATAGCATTAGGCTGCCTTTAGACTTGTCATATATTTCAATTTCAAATAAAGTCAATTGTCACACTTCTCTAAAGAGAATCTCTTATCAAATAGAAACTGTTCTATTTATTTATCTAAATATTTCGAGATATTTGCTTTGCTATTACACTATCGTCAGAGAGTCTTTTTATAGATATATGACAAGTGTAAAGGCAGCTAAAGCTTTTATTAAAAATCGATTCAAAATATTTTGCAGATGTCAAATTATTCCGACCCGTTCTCGTTCTTGAATTTCATCAATAGGAGTTGGTAAAAGATTCGAGTTCCAAGACACAAATAAACGGGAATTAGTAGCTAAAAGCCCCAATCGGCTTATAAATAATTACCCATCGGTCATGATGGAACAGTCGATATGAATAGTCGTTACAAATGCCTAATCGCTAAGCCTCGGAGGAACATAATAGAGTTTAAGAACCAATTTTAACTTTTGTTGAAAAGGAGACGTCATAGAAGGAGGCACATTGTGTCTGTTTGTAGCACAACATTGTCTAGTTAGTAGTCCTGTAGATCACCTAAGCAATATTTAAGCATTAAGCTATCTTTTATTATACCCTTGCAAAGGGTATTATAATTTTGCCCAGAAGTTTGCAACGCATAGAAATATTCATTTCCGACCCCATAAACTATATATATTCTTGATCAGGGCGACGAGCTGAGTCGATTGAGCTTTGTCCGTCCGTCTGTCTGTCCGTCTGTCTGTCCGTCTGTCTGTCCGTCTGTCTGTCCGTCTGTCTGTCTGTCCGTCTGTTTCTACGCAAACTAGTCTCTCAGTTTTAAAGCTATCAAGCTGAAATTTTGCACAGAGTCTTCTTTTTACTGCACGCTGCTAATATGTCGGAACCGACCGGATCGGATCACTATATCTTATAGCTGCCATAGGAACCATAGGTCGGAAAATGGGTTTTAGTGAGAAAAACTTTTTTGTTTTCAATGTTAACGTGATTAAACTCGGTCATTAATAATATTATATGCTTTCAAACAGATTTGCAAATTTTGGTCGAAATCGGTTGACTATATCTTATAGCTGCCATAGGACCGATCGGTCGGAAATTGAGTCTTAGTGAGAAAAACTTTTGCATTTGCAAGGGTATAAAAACTTCGGCACAGACGAAGTTAGCTTGGCCTTCTCGTTTATGGCTATTTTATATCATAAATTTTCTACAAACAAGACACACACACTCCGCAAAGGAGGCTTGGTTGAATATATAGCTATTTCATGAATCACCACAATTCAACCATTAGCAGTCTTTTTGCCTGTCTTCAGCGGGCTACCAGAAGCTACCACATGCCAGCATTACAATAACCGCTTGGGAATCCCAAGGGCAGGCTTATAGCCACAAATCCGACATCATCAACAAATGCCAAGTCGCAGAAGCTTTGTGTGTGTGTGTGCACCCCGTATCGGCCCTTCAGTTGTTAGTGGGGGAAATACTCTCCCAGCAGTTAACACACAGCTGCCAATTTGTTTGAATTGCCCAAATGCAATCAAACAGAGGGGGGTTTTTTTTTTGTTTTTTAACGAAACTATTTTTGCTTTACTTATATGGGTTTTAGTGAGCTGTTTTTGATTTTAGTACAAGTTTTTGCTTTTTCAGTCCCGGCTTCAGGTCAATGGTTGCTTTAGTCAAAGATTTTGCTTTAAGCTGGCTCACGGTCAATGATTAACTATAATTGAATACAATCAACACAATTCAACAGAGATAACTCACAACATTTTGGAATAGCAATGGTATGTCTGGACAGCTGTTTCGTAATTGACCCCAATTGATTCATTAGCAGACTTGTTGCTTTTTACACTTCAACCACTTGCAAATTGCGCTATTTATATGCCACAATTGGCGGATAAAGGCTTGAGAATTTCACTTTTGTGAAATGAAGCCTGAAATTCTGCTATGGGTTTTTTTGAAGGTGTTACCAATTGTGACTGAATGTCAATCATAGAACTTTTAGCAGGCTCCAGGTCAATGAGCTATGTACTAATGGACATAAGTCAGCAGTGGGCCAGCCTTTGCTCCCACTGCTACGGGAGTTATTTTGTCGCACCAGCGCGCCAGAGCTGGGCGCACAAGCAGACGCCGCAACAACTGCAGTGTGCACGACAAAGACATGCGCCAATTTCGACATGAACACTGACAAATTTAATTTAAATTGTGTGACCAAAGAATGATTTTTACACAACGTTGTATTAAGACTCAGACAATGGCAAATGGACTTTATACTTGGCCGTGTTAAAACGTGTAAGCGCTTCTGTAATTAGCTTCACCTTCTTCTTTTTAATTTAAATTTAGTTGATTGCTTATGATTTGAAATTTCAAGAAGGGCGACGCAACTTTGACTGGCATCAATAATAGTTCCACTGTTCAAAGTACAGCATGGAGCAATAAGTATTAGAGATGAAATTGGCGCAGCCTGTCAATTTTGAGTGGCTTAAGCCAGAGTTGCCCAGCCATAGCCCCTGGGGGACGAACATACTCTCCATTTGATACCGAATGCTTGCCGAAGTCATGCATCACTGTGTGTTAGAGAGCCACATTTTCGCGCTCTCTGCTTAGGGAACCTTGGCTTAAGCGATAGTGCCTTATATACATTGTTTAGATACTTTATAGTGCCACATAGGAAATCACAATGGTTAAAGCGAGACGTACATACTCCCAAATGTACCCAGAGAGCGTACGTGAGAGTGAACAGCTGACTAATTTCTGACAGAAGCGGTGTCGACTGCATAATCGTTGAGTCTAGATATTCTAGTGTATGCCAACAGCCTTTTACTTAAACTGACTTTACACTTGTCATATAGCTCAAAAGAGACTCGCTTAAGCAAAAGGCTGTTGGCCTCATTCAAATCTAATATCTCTAAATATTTAGAAAATTTAGTCTTTTATGATGAAACAGTACAGGTTCTTCTCTTTAGAGAAGTTTGACAACGGACTATTTAGAGATATATGACAAGTGTAAAAGCAGCTTAAGCAGGGAACAAGCAAAATATAGAGAGTGCTTCCACAATTTTTGTATGAAACTTTTTGCTACTTCTCAGATCTGTATAGGGTTCGTGTGTTTGGCTAAAAAAGTATTTTGGTGTTCTTAAATAAGAAGTGGCAAACCACTAGACAACAAGCTCCAGCTTTTAGAAGGCGCAGTAGCGATGCTAGATGATTTTCGTGTGCTTAACACAAATCTGCTTGTTTTTTTTTTTAGTAATTTGAGCTTAAAGTGGCTTAAAATACCTATATTGACTTCTCTAAAGAGAATCTCTTATCGAATTGAACCTGTCAAATTACATCAAAAAAGCCAACATTTTACAAATATTTAGAGTTATTTGCTTTGCTATTACACTATCGTCAGAGAGTCTCTTTAGAGATGTATGATAAGTGTAAAGGCAGCTTGAGGAGCCAACATATATGAAAGAAACTTTCATGAAATATTACCATTTCTTAAATTCAAGAAAACTTAAGCCAAACATGATTTTTGTAAGAAAAGATATACAATTTTGAGTACGTGTTTCCGAAATGACATAATTTTCCATTGCCCAAAACTATGCAATGCTTAAACAGTACAGTAGACTATACATTTGTAATATTCAACAACATTCATGGCGTACTTGCAAGTACTTGCGGTGGCAAGGGCATGCTCAGTATTTGGTGGGACCAATTGGGCGTGGTGTACTATGAGCTGCTACAACCGGTTGCAATTCTACCTGATGCGTTTGAGCCGAGCATTAAAGCAAAAACGGAAAGAATGCGAGCAAAGGCACGATAACGCAATTGTGCAACATGAGAACGCACGTTTACATGCTGCGCAGCCGGTTGAAACATACCTTAAAACGCTGAAACGGAAATTTCTACCCCACCCGCCGTATAGCCCCGACATTGGCGACCACTATTTGTTTTGGTCGATGACGCATGCCCTTGAGGAGCATTTTTACTCTTTTGAAAAACTACAAAATTGGAACGATTCGTGGATTGCACCAAAAGACGCCTCGTTTTTACAAGATGGTATCCGAAAAGTTGCCAAAAAGATGGGAAAAAGTAGTGGCTAGCGATAGACAATAGTTAGAAATATGAATTTGTATCAAATTTTTCACAATAAGCGTCAAACTTGAAAAAAAATATTTAAAATTTTTTTGTACAGGTAATAAATAACACAAGGCAACAAAATTAGACTTTTTCCAGTATATTGAAGGGTCGGTGATGATTCTCGATGATTTTTGTGTGCTGAACACGAATCTGATTTCAGAAACGGGTTCATCACTTCGAGTATTTTAGTAAAAGATACAAAAAATGTCTTATTTGACTCTTTTTTATAAACCTATACTTTTGTTTTGACTTTCTTTGATATTATCGGAAAGAACTACTCCTTAACTTTGAAATAAACTATCCCAAACAATTCTACGATTTTTTCCAATGAAGATATACCATTTTTAGTAATTGTATCCGAGTTCACAATAACTCAATATATTGTTGCTGCCCCAATCTATGCCAGGGGATTTGTTGAAAATTTTCATTGAAATCCTATACAAATTACTAGCCGGTTGTTCTGTTTCTGCAAGGCATACTTTTGTGCAGTAGACAGTTTTGTTACTTTATTATTATCGAGACGATGTATTCAAAATGGTATATCTTCGCTTAAAAAAATCGTAAAACTATGTGGGATAGTTTGTTTTAAAGTTAAGAACTACAACTTTATGATAATATTAAACAGAGTCAACACAAAAGTGCAGGTACATACAAAATGCGTCTAGATAGGGAAAAAATAGTCATATTAAGCAACTTTAAGCGGAAAGTATTCAAAATTCAGACGTGAGTGTCTCTTCAAGACACTGGAAAAAGTATAATTTTGTTGCCTTGTGTAATTAAAGAACAACATGGATCCAGATATACTGATGGGTGACATAAAGCCCAAATGAAAATTTGTCCTAGTGCATATTCAAATATCATTAAAATTTTATATGAGCGATAAGTTCGCATAAAATTCGGTCATATTGCCCAGATTTTTTCGCACTGAAAATTGGAGTTACTGACTCTGGTCCGAGCACAGCTAAAAATCTAACTAAATTAAACAAAAATAAAAATTCAAAGAATAGAAATGGTGGTTTCTTGAAGAAGCCAGACGACGTAAAGGAACGTCCTGTAAAACCATCTGGTGGTATCGGCTTCAATGCAACCATTCCAGCGCAGCTTTTCCTACAACAATTGGTGCGTTTAAGCAAAGATTATAATGATATGGTATGGTTAGTATATGGTTTAAGCAACCAGGACAACTAGCAATATCGACCACACCCTCGTGAAAGTAATTTATGTTGCAAGACAATGCGTGGAATAATTTTGCTTCAAATCATGGGTTGACTTTTGGATCGTCTTACAAAATATATAGATTTGTTAACGCGAAATCTGATAGCCAGAAAATAGGAATTTGAGACTCGCAATGGGCAGTATTTTCAATTAAGAAAGCCTAGAATCTTCACGGAATACGTGTGTAAATTGAATCGAATTTGGGCTACTAATGGCGATGGCTGTTTTTGTTAGATAGTGTTTCGTTTTACTTTTCATTTGAAGTTGAAGCGGTCTTTTCAAATTGCTACTTAAAAACAGTCATAGTAGTTGTGGTTCATAGACAAAAAAGGTTCCGGTCTGTTTACATAAACATGAAACATCCAATTGTGGTCGTCCAATTCGCGTTTTTATTAGACGTTGGATATGTTTATAAAAATGTTCTCCCACGTCAGTTATTCGGGGTTTGTTAAGTCCGGACATAAGGTATTGAGTTATATTTCAAAGTTGTGATCAAAATTCTTCATATGGCCTTGATGGTCATGTCACCATACTGATGATATATCGAAATTTTGGAGATGGGGCATGCACAACACATATACAAAGCTTCTGTGACTTGGCATTTGCTACTGTTTATCAGAATTTTTGCTAAAAGTCTGACTTGGGATTCCCAAGCGGTCTTAGCAGCCACTCATTGAAGTTGGGCAAAAGATCGCTGATGATTGAACTGTTGGAAGTTTATGAAATAGCTATACGATCAACCAGCCACCTTTGTTTTAGAAACGTTATGATGAAAATCCTAACTTATTGACCTTGAGCCTGCTAAAAAGTTCTACATGAACAGTCACATGGAGTATTTATATTAAAATTGTTTTTGAAATTATAAGAATTTGTTTTTTGAGTAGTAGCTGTTCATTCAATTCACTAAAGCTTCGCACATTTATCAATATGCCAGTTGGGTTTTTTTCTGCAGTTCAACAGTTTGTCCCCAATTAGTACTTTTGTTTGCTAAACACAGTTTGAGACACTTAAATGTGTCTAAATCAAGGTTAGCTTGACTAACTGGACCTTAAGACATTGGGCCTTAAAAGTCATCGGTAAAAGTCGAAGCCAAAATACTGCACTTTGAATTTAAATTTAAACGAGACCAAGAACCATCTGAAAACATTAATCATTTTGCATGGATACGCACAAATTCTTATATTTACTATAAATATTCTGTTTCAAAAAGCGGAATAAGTTTCAACAGGCACCCATAAAACAATAGTAGAAGATTCCCCAAGAAGAAAGGACAGAAAATGTAACTGTCTCTCTCTCTGACACTCAGTGAAGCACAGACCCAGCCTGCCATAGCTACCACAAGCTGAAGTCAGTCGTGTTTTTACGCAAACTCGAGCCGAACTTATGATTGTGTGAATCGGTGATCATTGAATTGCAAGTAAAACGGCTGTAGTCTGGAGAGAGCTCTCTTGCTCACCAACACAAGTACACTTTTTTCTCCATTTGGCCGGCACTGGTGAAGCATGACTTCGGCAAGCAGAGAGCATGAAA
Organism: Lordiphosa magnipectinata; assembly: GCA_037044535.1. Taxonomy (NCBI): domain Eukaryota; kingdom Metazoa; phylum Arthropoda; class Insecta; order Diptera; family Drosophilidae; genus Lordiphosa; species Lordiphosa magnipectinata. Next base: position 61,429 of record JBAMBO010004281.1, on the reverse strand, counting down.
ATGTGACTGTGTCTTTCTCTAACACAAAGTGATGCAGTTGTGAATTGGCGAGTATGTTCGTCCCCCAGGGGCTATGGCTGGGGAACTCTGGTATACACGAAGAAGCAAACTTCATAAAGGCAATAAAAGTTATAGAAAAACTTTGGGAAGTTTGCTTCAAGGTGTAAATACAAATATCAAAAGCAACCGTGCGAATTCGATTGGCAGTCTTGGGTGACCCCATAAATAAGGCAACTGAAATATCAATAATAGTGCCAAACAATATACAACTTGCCATAGTTTGTTAAAGCCACGTACCCAGAACGACAAAAAATTACTTTCATCACAATACTGCGTATAAATAGTAATGCTTTCGAACAGCTCTAGTAAGAAGTACTGTAGCGGAAGTCATGGTTTGTCCATCTGAGTATTTGGCTTAAGGGCCGATTTCTCATCTTCTTGATAGAACTATATGTCACATAAACTTACAAAAAGCAAAGTAAATTGTCAGCTTATCTGACACATAGCAGCTATCTGGAAGAAGAGAAATCGGCCCTAAATCTATAAAAATCAAATTTGAATTAAGCCTACTAAGGACTGATTTCCTATGTTCCACAAAGCTTACAATTAAGGGCCGTTTTCTCTTCTTATGTCAAATAAGCTCACAATTTACTCTACTATTTGTTAGTTTATGTTTATGTAAAAGATGAGAAATCGGCCCTTGCTAAACTGAATATACTGTTAAGTCGTTCCTGTGTTTTCACCCGTTTTCATCCAATTTTCACTTTTATAATTGGCTCAGCATAATCTCGCTCTAAGTTTCCAGCTATCTTTCTAATTATTTTCCATCTTTAAGTTTTTTTCTGCTTGTACTCTTAATTCAGCCAAAGTTTCACAATTAAACATGAAAAAAAAAAAAAAACAAGTGCTCAAAAACTTATGCTGTCCTGCTCAACCAAAGGACCCACACCCACCCACCCCATCCAAAAAGAAAAAAAAATGTTACCAACTTCATGCCTCATGCTAAAAGCAGTTTGGTGTAAGAAAGTAAGTAGATGGTTACCAATTTGGTATTCCACATGATAAGTTTAGTTAGTTTACATAATTTTCTCTTGTTGAGCACATTTAATTCTAGTTTAGTTTTCCTCTTGCGGGCGTATATATAGGTAGTATTTAGTAGTAGTAGTAGTAGTAGGAGTAGTTTAATTGGATCGATAATTTAGCAAAGTTTTTCTGTTTTTTTTTCTATTCTTTTTGTTTTCGATTATCAACACGTTCGATTATCAACAGTTTAGTTGGGGTTTTCATTTCTTTTCTTTTTTTGAGATTGCTCGGCAAAAAGGCAAACAAAATTATTCAAATAACAATCGAGTTGAGGAAGCTTCTAAGCATATATATGTGTGTATATAGTTTATATGCATATAGGTAAGTTTTGTATAATAGTATGTATGTAGAAGCAGCGCTAGCATTTAGGCTTAAACTTGATTGCATGGCGTTCGATAATTCTTTTCTTAATATTTTATGCAAAAATTCCAACTATAAATTTTGCAAGCATTTCAATAAAAATGCCTTCTTTTTGCCTAATTGTAGACTATGTATATAAATATTTAGTATATTTAAAAAAAAAAAAGCATTTCTATGATTTAAATTGGTGTTTCTTTTTGGTTTTTAACATTCTCTGCGGCTTTTGCTTTGGTAATTGAAATTTGTTATATAAATAATTTGCTATTTAGTTGGAATTTCACTTAAGACGAATTTGTTTTTCTTTTTTTTAATTTATTTGGCGGCCAGGCAAATGGCTTTATACATGTTTGTGTGTGTGTGAGTGTGTTGACTTAACTTTTACTATGTCAAACCATTATATAGTTTATATGTTTGCTGTTGTGCGTGAATTTGCTGTCTCTGTCTTCTTGCCAACTGCCTTCCCTCTCTTTCGCTTTCGCTTTCGCTTTTCGACATGCGACTTCAAATTTCAACGCAACTACAAATTTTGCGGTTAATCACCACCTAAACTTAACGCCTGGACTATACGTGGATCAGCTTTACTACCCTCACGAAATTCCTCTAAGGTCAAACGATCATCATGATTCTTATCCATTTGATCAAAGATTTTATCCACACGCTTCTGTGGTGTATTCTCATCCTCCGTTTGCTGTTGTTGACCCTGTGTAGAAAAAGAAAGAAATAGTTTAGTTGATATATGGATATGTAACTGGCTAACATACCACCATCTGATAAATGGCATCCACTATGTTGTACATCTCCTCACGGGTTATGTAGCCATCATTGTCCACATCGTACAAACGGAAGGCCCCTGTGAAAAATGTTAAAACTTTGAGTAAAAACTGTAGTTTATATGCAAAATCAAAATTGAATTTGTTATTCGAAAATCAGAGGAACAAATTTTAAAAATCATCCATACAATTACACTAAAAAGAGCCCGTTCTAATCGACCTTTACCATAGAAACTGATATAGGACTTGTTTTCTACACACATTGGACGCAGCATCAACCAAAAACCTTTAATTAAAAAACATTTTATCTAAAAAATCTTATTTTAGTTAAAAATTTTTAGGGAATCTTTTGCCTTTGAATTAGAGTAGAGTGCCTTTGTGTTTATGCGTAAATAAAATGTTATTCAAGGAAACAAAATAAGTGAAGTCAATTATCTATACATACATATAGGCAGTGATTGAAAAGGTACTCAATTTTCTTACCTAGGTAAGGTACAAGGTAAATGTCAAAAAATATAACTAGGTGAGGTAAAAGGCATACGAAATTTACAGTACCTAGATAAAGGTACAAAAAAAGGTACTTTTAAAATGCTTGTTAAAGCATGGATTATCCAACATCACCTACTCGAAAATGTTGTAAACTGAATGACGTGAACTATCCGTGAACCAAAACTTTAAGGTTTCATCGAAATTTCAACAAAAGTGTACGGAAAACGAACAAAATATTCTCAGCAGGGAATCAAACCGGAACCAGAACCGTAAACGTATACCGAAAAGAACCGATTAAAACTCAGAACCGGAACCGATATTTTTAATTTTTTGTATACTGGTATCCGAGAACCAATATTCTTGGAACCGAAAAGAACCTAAACATTGTACCGGTACTATTTCGGTTCTGAGTGCAACAATTAGACTGCATAGCTGCCACTTAGTTTTTGCGGACTTAGAGACTGGCTTAGCAAAACTTTTGTATTGTGAAATAATAACAACGCTAGACCAGGCGAACCCCAGGCAAAATAGCAGCCCACCACCCGTCTAACCGACCGAGAGGCGCAGCCGCTAAGGTGCGACACGAAAACGCGACGGAAATACATAAAGTAATGTTAACTATGGGCTAAATAAGTTAAAATAGTAGTTTTTAAAGTAGGAAGAGAAGTTTTGAAACGGTTCATGCAAGGCATAGTTACGTGTTGTTAGTGGTACAACGATTCAGTGATAAGGGGTTATAATTACGAGTCAGTCTAATAGTAACGTTGTGGTTAATTTGGCTAACCAACTCAGAAGAGCCGATTTCACCATTAATTAGTCTATGTATGAAGATTACTTCAAGCATAACTCTATGGTTAATTAGGAAGGAAAGGTTGATTAAAAGAAGTCTACCGGAGTACGATGGTAATCGGACCTCAGAATTCCATAATCAAGAATCGGACGCACAAAAAAAGTGTACAGAATCTTCGTCGTCCAGGGATCGTCAAATTTTTTCGACCAGCGCTTAACAAACGACAAGCAAAGTAACGAAGATGTCCTTAAAAGTTGGACAGAAAACTAGACAAAGTTGCCACAATTGTATGAATGCCTTTGAGAGGCGACAGTAAGCGTAGAACGTTTATTTTCCAGGGTGTAATTATTATGTCTTCGCTAAAAAAATCGCTTCGGAAATCCAATGACCGATCTTTCTTTATATTTTACCGGTACGTACCGGTAAATCCAGGTACCAATACAGAAACGAATACCGAAATAGTTTTAGTACCAAAACAGAACCTTTTACCGAAACATAAGTTTCGGTACATAGCAGAACCGGAACTGGTACTGAAAAATGATTCGGTTTGATTCCCTGATTCTCAGGAATCAGTACAACAAATCTGTGTTCCGAGACTCTCAAAATTTCAACAGGGACATACACTTTTTATACTCTGTACCGAAGGTACATAGAGTATATTAAGTTTGTGCAAAAGTATGTAACAGGGAGAAGGAATCGTTTCCGACCCTATAAAGTATATATATTCTTGATTATAATCAACAGCCGAGTCGATATAGCCATGTCCGTCTGTCCGTCTGTCTGTCTGTCTGTCTGTCTGTCTGTCTGTCTGTCTGTCTGTCTGTCTGTCTGTCTGTCCGTCCGTATGAACGAAGAGATCTCAGAGATGGTAAGAGATAGAGGTTTTACATGTAAGGGACATATATTTCTTATACTTGCAGGCAGATCAAGTTTATTTTCAATTTTTGCAACAGTTTAGTTTTAAGTCTAGTCTATTTAGGCTAGAATTCCTATTATTTTAGTTTTCGACATAGTTTACAATATATATTTTTAAAAATTACCATTAATCATTATGTTCCACATTAGCGTCAACTTCTACATATTATATTTAATCTTGGTATACGTATTTGATCTTGGTCTTGGCCTAGATACATAGAAACTAAAGCGATATGGACAAGTTTTTTAAAACTTCTTAAATAGTAAAATTAGCTACCTAATTATTTTCGGTGATAGCAAAGTCTACTGGTGCTAGGGTCCTAGAATATAATTTGGTTTGTTGTGACTTAAACAAAATGCTGTCATTTATAATCAACTCTGAATAGCAATCGAATTTTGAAACCATTCAAAAGATAGTCCATGCACCTTATTTCCATGCTAGTTGTGCGACAGCTTTCTAGATTTCCTTGACTAAGGGCCGTTTTCTCATGTTCCTGTTTTTGCTGAAATCGAAATCCACCTAGATTTTGCAACTACGTGGTTTTTGTGCAATTGGCTGTCTCATGTAGGTTGATTATCAATCAAGGACTGGAAAGGCACAGTTTATTTATAAGCAAGCATTTCACAGAGGAGGACAAGGATCTTTTTATGATGGGAGATTAAGCAATAGGTCTAAAGCTAAGTCCACTCAGACAAATAATTTGGACCAATTTTGATGAAAATTTAGCTATATAGGCCGAATTAGGGAAATTTCTGGTAATATTTGATCAAATTGTTTACGTAGAAACCATAGCTTTAGTTATAAATTCTGTAAAATGTTCAATCATGACTATTTTAATCAAAATGTTGACAAATTATTTGCCTGAGTGAAATTTGCTTAAGCAATGAACTAGAGGGATTACTATGCGCATCTGTCTCTTTAGCAATTTCTGCAGGTGTTTTGTATACAAAAAGGCACATCCAATATTTTCAATTTTTGATTGACCTATTAACAATTCAGACTTATTTGTTTTTAGCAGCAATTTTTCAAGTATTTTTCAGTGTGACCAAATGAACGCAAACATAAAAATACATAGTTTGCATTAACATGTACATGGTTTTGAAATCAAAGAGGATGAAGTTGATGACTACGAAATCCATCTAGATGGTTAGACTTTAACATGAGCAAAGCAAATGCAGTAAATCCACCTAGATTTGCAAAAACAGCAACATGAGAAAACGGCCCTTAAAGGGTCTTAAGGATCAACACAGTAATTAGCTCAGGACTATGTTATTTTAATAGTCACATCGACAATCAAATTGATAGAATGAATAAATTAGATTATTTTCCCACTCAGGTTATCATTTGAAATTAAATTCTCATTCATATTAAAGTACCTTATACCTTACTTTTTGACAAGGTAAATGAAAATTTGGACCTACATAGGTAAGGTGAAAGGTACTGGAATTTAAACATACTGAGGTAAGGTAAAAGGTATACAAAATATGTATCTAGGTATGTACCTAGGTACTTCCTAACACTGCATATAGGTATACAAAAAGTGAAAGTATGTATGTATGTATGTTTGTTCTTTATAGGCGTCTAAGCCACAGAACCGATTTTCACGAAATTTCCACAGTATGTACATGCCGAACAGGAAAGAGTTATAGGCTATATCTAAAGTCTGTGAACCATTTCGAAACAGGTATCGGTTAAAAAGCAGTTGAAAAAGTGTTGCCAATGTTCTAGAACGCACATTTGAACATATAAATACGAAGGACGGGGCATGGGATAGGCTAGTTATCAATCGTTGGTCCCCAAATGTAAAAAAAAAACCGCGAAATTTGACAAATTATTTACAAAAGCGCAGGCGTTAGCAAATGAAAGGTTTCGATTAAAAGGTCGCAAATATTGCGAAATTTGCAAATTTTTTTAAAAAACCTAAGATTATTTTGAAAATTTGATAAACGGCAATAGTTGACGGGTAAATATAGGAGGCGTAGAATGAACGGAACGAAAAATCGCGAATTTGCCAAATTTCGAAAGGACCTAAGTAGTGGCGTAGCGAGGGGGGCAGTCCGCCCTGGGCGGCAAATTCGTTAACAATATGTATTGATGATACTCTTAAATTAATATTTTTGGGTAATCTATTTTCTTCATTAATATTCGTTAACTTAGGAAACGAGTTCTGTTTAGTCCTCTATTATACTACGGCAGACAGTTTATGACGTTCAGGAAATTGTATTTAAAAAGGACGCTGGAACTTCTTTTCCTTGCTTCGATTCTTAGCCCTTAGCAATGGCCATAATATATCATTGAGCGCTCAAAAAATATAAGCTTTCTAGACGACATTATTGGAAAAGCAAAATTAATGAACATTCGGCGCTCTTAGCTATGCAAAAGATATGGCTGAAGCCCTCGGCATCCATGGAACCTCCAAGGGGAAGAATGAAAATCATATTTTTATCGGTGGCAATAAAAACGTTAACGTTTGTCCTACGAAAACGAACTAATGCGAAAACTTTAGAAGTCTATAAACAAAATCATTGGAGAATTTCAAGATAGGTTTTGGCAGTTGATGGACATAGCGAGCAGGTTTGCTTACTTCTCCCATGCTATTTTTGTGAGGAAAGTCTATAGATAAATACTTGCTATTTTCTACGTAGAAGTGAGAACGAATTTGCCGCCCCTATCTTAAACAAAGTTGCGTTAGTTACACCATTTATAACTCAAAATGGCTTTACCGATTTTAATGATCTCTGAATTGTTGGATTAGTCTCCGCCACGAATAGCAGAATGACCTTTAAAATATATTGAAATGCTCTAAAAGACCGCAAAATTTACAAATTTTTCCTATGACTGTATATTATTAAGAAGATTTGATGGCAATACTAGACAGATAGCATGTGAAGGTCAATCGGTACAAAAATATTGCGTAAATTTGAAAAAAATTTCATAATGAGTCTAGATCAGCAGTGGGCATGCCCTTGCTTCCATTGTCAGTCTCATAATAAGCTGCGTCGCAATTAATTCGCTTCAAATTGTGAACAACAACAAAGTCAGGGCGAATTGGAGCGCGGCGCCTACAAGAAGCGCACACAGACGACGCAACAGCTGCATTTTGTGCGATCGAGACTCACTGATAACGGTTGTATTTTCTGTTCACTCAAATTGCATGCCCACCGCTGGTCTAGATTATCGTGAAGATTTAAAAGTTGGCAATTGAAGAAAGGTAAATAGGAGGTGTAGGTCAAATGGTTAAAAAAAACTCGAAATTTTCTAAATTTTATGTCAGCGTCCTTCTTCTACTACTCCACAATCCACTAACGCCTCCTTCTCGCATCATCCATCCAGTGTGACCAAAGTTCACTATTTTCATAATACCAAAAGCCTAAGGGTATTCTTACAACTATTTATATGACTCCTCCTAAGGTACTCCTATAACTTATTTGTACAGTGATGATTACAATGATTACTAATGGATACTCTTTTGATTAATATGATCAATGATGAATACAATGGGCGTGTTCAGCAGAATAATTGATCCCTGAGCAGGTATCAGAAAAGAATTGTGAATTGCTGTTGGAGGGAACAGTATCACTTAAAAGTAGCGTACTATTTCTTTGATACATGCTCCTGTATCTTGATACCTCAAATTGGCTATTATGATGCCGCTTCACTCGAGTTCAGTGGGAAGACTATTGCAAATTTTTACTTGATCAGGGAGCGAGTTGTTCTGCTGAACACGGCCATTGTTTACAGTATTAGTTTAGATTATCATGAACACGGGTATAGATGGTAAAAATCGAAGGGTCCACCAATTCGCGAAATTCGCTATGTTTAATAATGAGTTTAGATTTTAATGCCGATTTCACTACTTCGTTTTGTGTTTAAAATACTAAAGGGGGCGCTAGCGACTCACTCCGGGTACCGACTAAGATGGGGGCGGCAAATTCAACTCCGCCCCGGGCGGCAGAACATCACGCTACGCCACTGGACCTAAAATAATTATTATTATTGGATAGATGGCAATTGAAGACGCGTATTTATAGGCAAAAGGTGTAGACCAAGAACCGCAAAATTTTGTCAAATTATCATTTGAGTATTTACGAAAGCGCGTGTTTATTGAACGGTCTAGAGTTTTGCGATATTTTAAAATCTTACTAATATTATAACAGCGAAAGTTTGTGTGTACGCACAAATGGCTTAACGGATTCGGATAAAATTTAGCACTCCGATAGTTGATAACCTGGACTTGAACATACGCTATATAACTTTTATTTAAATGGTCAAAAAAACCACGAAATTTGCAAAATTATTATACGACTATTTATTAAAGCGCTTAATGTTTAGATAACAATGCACTAAGGGTTTTTTTCGTTTTTTTTTTTTGCATTAAAACTAGAGTTTAATAACATATTCGTCAATTTGATGTGTTTTTGTCCTTTTGTAACGTGTTTTATTCATGTGTATTTTTTATATTAATCTTAGCAAGTTTAGCTGTATTTCGTCGAGTAGAACTCTCAAGGCACTCCGAGGTGCTCAGACTTTTGAATGTGGTGTTACTAACTGAAGTGTCCAGAGTAATTTGCAACTAAATTTGTTTGCTTTAATTTGCTTTTTCTCGAAAAAATCTCCTTTTTCCAGAGGGATATGCGTTTGAACATGCACAGCTGCTAGACATTTCTGTCAGCCACAAACGCTCAGAGGCCGCAGTCAAACAGCATATACTGCAAAAAAATGGCGAAAACCACCTAAGAAAAACCATCGAAACACAAGTAAATAAAAAGGTACGCGCTTTTGTCAAATTTTTTGAAAGGAAATGAATAAATTGAGGGCGACAAATACTAAGATCTATAAATAAGCATTGTGAATGGCTTGATAAAAACATAGTAATTGATATCGAAATAAATTGTGGATCTATGAATAGAAAAGGTCGTCCAAAAGTGGATTATGAAAATGCTAGCTCCTGACAAAAACGAAAGTTGGCGACAGAGTTTTCAGAGGTTAATATTATCTCGTTGCCTTGGCTTGTACATGCTGCAAGAGTTCGTCTAGTTTAAAAACAAAAACCTTTGTAACTAAAGCATAGTTTTAACAAAGATGTTTACAATTTGTTAACATTAATAAATTTGTCATAAATTGCTAAAATTGAGAAGCTCGCCCTTGAACCTTTGGTGTGCTGTTAAGGACCAAATTTTTTTTTAATAAATTTGGCCCAAATTGTTAATTTCAAATGTTCTTATCTATAACCAATTGTTTCGGTCTGTACAATTGCACACAACATATTAAAAATATGGGAAAACATATTTATTTTGAATTTTCCCCTTTCGGGGAAGGGGATGTAGGCGTTGTCGAATCATAAAATTAACAAAAACCGAAATTCTACTTTAATTTGAATAATTTATGTGCAAAAACTTAACTTCCTATCATTCAATTTAAAGTTGATGCCAAAAAAAAGAGGAAAAAATAACCATAGTGCAATGCAGGAGTCAAATTTCATTGTCAAGGAGGAGTTTCAAAGGACCCAAGATTTTTATGAATATTGGATAAATGGTAATTGAAGACGCATATTTTAGAAGTGTGGACCAAAACCGCCAAATTTTCCAAATTTGGTTTAAGTATTTGCGGAAGCGCAGACGTTGGTAAATAAGAGGTGTAGATTGAACAGTGCAAAATATATGACGAAACTGGCAATTTACTGGCAAAATAATCGCAAAATTTTACAAATTCTCATTTGTGTTTAGATCATCATAAAGTCGGGTACATCAAATGGTCAAGAAAATGGTGAAAATCGCGAGTTGTTGATCAAAAATTTACAAAATTTTCATAGAACCTAAGATTATTATGTAGACCAAAAATCGCAAAATTTGCCAAATTTTCATTTGAGTATTTACGAAAGATTGAACAGTCCAAAATATTGCAAAGTTTGGAAATGGCCATAAAAACGGGTAAATGGGAGATGTAGATCTAAGAATTAAACAACAAAAAAAAATCAATTAAACAATTTTTAAAAAATCGCGAAATTTGACAAAATTTCGTATGTTCCAAAATTATTATAAAGATTTGATAGACTGCAATAGTAGAGGGTAAATATATGTGGTGTAGACCGAACTGTCCAAAAAACGCGAAATTTACAAAATTGTATAATGAGTTCAGATTAGCATAAAGATTTAAAAGGTGTCGGTCAATCGGTTTACAAATATTAGAAATTTGCAAAAATTCTTATTGTTTATTATTAAATTTCCTAGCACGACAAGACTTAGGTTCGATTTTTCATCTTCTTTATAGAGCTATATGTCACATAAACTAACAAATAGCAGAGTAAATTGTGACCTTATCTGACACATAGCAACTATTTAGAAGATGAGAAATTGGCCATTATTCTTATACGTTATTGTGCTAGTCACGACGGTGACAGTTTAACAATAAATATTTAAGCATTTGACAAACAAAGGTATAGAATTTTTAAATTAAATTAAGTTAAGTTACATTTCACAAACAAAGTTACAAATAAAAAGATAACAGAATAAGAGTTTAGTTAATATTGAAATTGACTTTGTTTTAAATAAAGATTAACTTAATAGCTGAATATATATATTTTATTTTGGTTTTTGGTGTTTTTTTAAATGGCGTGTAGGTTGCTTTAAATTGCGATGCGCTTGTAACTTCTTATATGAGTTTTGATTGACTTGAAGACTACCCGTCTTCTGAACGAATCAATTTAGTTTAGATTCTCCTGAAGGCTGGTAAATAGAGATGGTGAAGATCGAAAAGTCAACAAATTACAAATTTCGCTATGTGGCAATTGTCAAATAAGCTTCACTTCTTCGTTTTGTTTTTAAAACGTTCTAGCACGCCGGGTACCTGCTACTAGAGTCATAAAATTAAGTTGAATATTCCTTGGCTGTCATTTTAGCTAATATATCTTGAAATTTTAGGTAGTTTTTAGCAGTTTTAGGTAACATTTTTTTACGAGTGTAAGAAATTCATAGGCCGAGTGGCGTCAGTCAAAAGTCGCAACATTATATTTTCTAGATTGTTATCGACTCCGAGTATTTTAGTCGCAACATACAGCTGTCAATTGCTTTCTACTACTTTGTATGGTTTTTGAAGCTGTGGATTTGATGTGAACGCATGCTGCAGATTTTCGCAGCTTCTACAATACTGCGCCCAGTGTGAAACGAGTATTTGCTCGTTCCCAATTGCATTCACTCATTTAACTTACAGTGTAGCTTTTCATCCAAGTTTCCACGTGATGTTATGGACAGAGCCCTGATGAATTCCTCAAATTCAATGGCACCATCCTGTATGGAAAAAAAAATAAAGAATTTAAATAGATTCCACGTCAACTAATGGCATGCTTATTGTACTCACATTATTTTCATCAAACACCCGAAACACCAATGAAGCAAATTTACTTGGATCGCCATCCGGAAAGAACTGTCTATAAATTTTGATGAAGCCCTGTGTGTGGAAGTGTTTGAGTGTGGGGGGGTGGAAAAACAAACGTGTTTGCCGCGTTAGTGTTTGGCACATAAAATAGCATTATACATGGATATTTTTCACCCAAAGTGAAACAAACGAGCAGCGAAAAAAAAAAAGTTGTACAAATTTATAAAGTACCGTCGAGGGTACAGAAATTTTTGCAGTCAGCTTAAAAGTATGCTATAAATTTTCAAATAAAATACAAACACAACAAAAAGCTCAAACCGCAGTTGGCATATCAGTAAAAATGCTGCCAGAATTTTAAACCAACAAAGCCACAAAAACGAAAATGACGATGATGACGTGGGAAAATACAACAACAACAAAAAAAGAAAACTGCCAAAATAAATTTAAATATAAAACATATGCAAAACTATTTTTCATAACAGGATTTTAGATTTGCGGTTACTTACTTGTTCGGTCAGCAAACCATTTGGACAGTCTTTGAGAAAACCTTTGTGCCTTTTTGTTGTTTTTGTTGTGGTGTCAAAGTCAAAGATCGAAACAGAGACAGAGACAGAGGCAGAGTGAAACGAAACCGGAACCGGAAGGAGGAGACAGAGAGACAGCGCGCCAGTCGAGAAGGAAACGATAGATTAGCCAGGTGTAAGTAAGAAAAAAAGAAACAAAATAATATAAATAAAATAAATTGTCAATAAATTAAAAGGAAATATTGATACAGCTGCAGGAAAAAGTGTTTGGTATTTGGTAACACAAATATATATACAAAATATACTGTAATCACAACGGACTGAATAAATCTTGATCAAAAAGTTGAAGAAGAATGCATATTTGGAGGCTAATTAAGAGCAAACAAGGTGCATTTCATAGCCATAAGACACTTTCTTGATTATAGACAAAATATTTGGGTAATAGCTGCTCTGTCTAAGAGAAAGTTCTGCAGAACAGCTTGAAGCCAGCTCAGTTAATTTATATGGTCTACTAAACTTGATTGAATTTGTCAGTTATTTTTACCTCTAATTCTAGCTCTGATATAAAGATTCCCTATTATAAAGTACACTGAGAAAAATAAAATCAATCTAAAATCTAGATTGAAAATCTCCTTTACGAGAAGATTGCAAGAAATCTTATAAAAACAAGACTAAAAAACCTTGAAATGAGCTTAGAATTCTCAAAAACAAAATTTATTATCTCGCAACTTATCAAACCTCCTACAGTTTTGTGTAAAGCTTCAACTGAAAAATCTTATGAAAAAACAAACCACAAAAACAATTTTCGATTGCAATGCAACCCGTTCCTATTGGGACTCGAACCACAACCTCTTCGTTCAAAGGCACAGTTGAAGCATTTGCAACTTCGAGATTTCTGCCAGCTGAGTGCTTATACTACGACTGGTGGCGCCTAAAAAGTGACGGCCGATGGCGCAGCGAATTAAGATGCAATGCCGTGCCAAGTTACTAGCCTATTGTACTGTTTTTGCAAGGCATAGCTTTGGGCTGTAGACAATTTTGTTATTTTTATTGTTATCAGTTTTATGGTATATCTTTGTTAAAAAAAATCATACAATACTTGAAGATAGTTTATTTTAAAGTTAAGAAATAGTAGTTTACGATAATATCAAAAAAAGTCAAAACAAAACACGTCTAAAAAGGGTTGGAATAGGCATTTTTTGCCACTTTAAGCTCAAATTACTGAAAATATATCGACTTGATGAACCATTTCTGAAGGCAGATTCGTGTTCAGCACTCGAAAATCATCTGTCATAGTTGATTTTTGTGTTACATGGGCGATTATAGACGTTTGTCATTAATTTGATTAAATCAATGCGAGCTTTTATGATCCAAGGATTTTGTTCGCTGCTAGATAGAGATATTAATTGGATACTGTGTGGTCGAGATACTTATGTATTCTAGAGGTGCTAGTGCATTGTCGATGGGTTCGTTCCCTTAATTCATTGTGTTTAAGTGTGCTGACTTGCAGTTCTTATATCACCTCGCCAGTCTAGTTCCAATGACCTATTTGGCTATTTGGAGGATTTCGATGGAGGATTTCGATATATCTACCTCCATGCCCCACATGGTGCAATACTTCTCCAGTCGATTAATCATGTCTTGAAGTGTGCTGATATAGGTATTATCCGCTGTAATGACGATATCATCTGCATATACTAAAAGGCGTATATCATCATCAAATCATACAAAAATTTCACAAAAAGCAACGGCAAACAAGCGATTCCTTGTCGAACCTTCTTCTCCTGTCCAAACAGCGGATTCAGCTTGATCATATACTCTTTCCAGGCGGTTTATTATCTTTGTTGAGACATCATTGGCATGCAGCTTGTACCATACTAATTTCTAGGAAACTTATCAAACGCCGCTTTGAAGTCGATGAAAAATCCGTATACTTTTTTTGGTTTCCTGCAGTTTTAGGAGTATGATTGCTGCTAGATTGTAGACCTCATCTACGGTGGAATAGCCCTCTCTGAGTTCGCGTTCAAACTATTATAATTTGCTCAGTCTGCAATGTATTAGGCTCATAAGAATTTTTGTTATGCAGTTGATAAATAATATACCACAGTAATTTTGAGGCAGACACATATTACCCTTTTTGTAGAATACTTGTAGAGCAACACTTTATCGGTCATTAAGATATTAGCTTAGCTTTATCAAAGGATGGTCTAACGAATTAAATGACGCTTATGTAAAAAGAACAATTATATGTTTCTCTGGTCAGACCTATTCTGGAGTATGGATCATGCTACCAAAACAATCAGGACCGATTTGAATCTATACAAAAAAAGTTTATAATTTACACTCTGCTTAAATTGGGATTCCAATAGGCATTTACAACGCTTTTAGGATCTTCCATCCCTTAATGATGGCAGTATCTACATTAGTTTGCTTTTCCTTCATAGTAGAGGTTGACTTAAGCTCTCGGCTTAACCCAATAAGATTTAGTAATAAGTGAATTTATGTTTGGCTCAACAAACTTATCAGAATTGATTTAGGATCAAGACTAGATCGGAATTGATTTGAGTATATAAGCTTAAAATATACCGAATCGGTTTAAAGCTGTGATAGCCTCAGCTGGGAAGAGCGGGCGGCTCTTAGGGATGCATTTCTTGGCTGCATCGGTGATTTTCCTAAAAATGCGTTCCTCTTCGTGTACAGAGGGAGGCGGAGGGAGGTGTGTAAATGCAGATTCCGTAGTCGACTCGAATCTCTCCCAGTCAGACTTACCAAAGTTCACAAAGGTGCGGTATTCAGATGTGATCAAAATCGCATCCTTTGTGACTTTGATTTAGCTAGGGATATGGTCCGAGCCGAGCGCAACATCTGCCTGCCAGGTGGTATTGTCAATGAGGTCAGGGCTAATAATGGTAAGGTCAGAAGAGCTGCAGTAATTTGCAGTGATGCGGACGGCATGGTCCTCGTTTATTGTGAAGAAATCATAGGAGTCCATCTGCTCTTCGATGAGTTCCAAGAGCAAAGAACCACGCATCAGTGTGCGCAATTAGGTCTCCGACAAGAATCTTACGTTCTCTTTCGAGCAGGTGTTGTAAACTGGGACTGAAGCCTGTTCTGCTGGCTGACACTGAAGGAATATATATATTTATGATATCAATTTTCACTTCTCCACTTCGAACTGCTATGCAAAACACTTCTATGTGCTCGTCGCCAACATTGCGAGCCCACCTTCTTTGTTGCGCTCTCAATCTTAGCGTAGGATGGAGTAGTTAGCAAGTTAGCAAGCACCGAGGAGTCAATTTGTTCACTTGAATATCAGTCAATAGGATGCCCTTTGAGCACCATATAGTCGCTGATCTCAACGACTTTCCTACTCAGACCATTGCAATTCTATCGGAGAATAATGAAATTTTTGAGAGCTGTTCAAGACGGAGCTTCAGCAGGCGGTGTTGGTACAGAGGAGCTGGGGCCACTGGAAGGGTCAATCTGGCGAGCTCTGGTGGTGACAGTCCTTGGGAGAAGTCTGATGGTGTTATTAAGACTCGGTCCAGGGCTGGGTGAGGGCTGTGGTTGCTGGTAGGAATAGTTGGCGTGATGTTATTTGCCTGTTGAGGGGAGTGAGACCCAATTGCCGTGGGTCGCTTTGTTGAGCCTTGTGTAGCCTTTATATGTTTGTCTGTTTCTGTTTTACTCACGTAAGAAATGTTCTTACAACTTTACTTCCATTTCATTTTTTTCAGTTTTACGCACTCCACTAAGTGCCTAAAGCAGCGGTGGGCACGCCCTTGCTGCCATTACTCTGAGATTTATAAGAGATTTAGAGAGATTTATATTGTGTTTTAGTTATTGCTCTGCTTTCAAACTCAAAATTCGTGCCCACCGCTGGTCTAAAACCAAGTATTTCTAACTTGAAGCAAATTCTTAACTAAAACTGATTCAATTTAATTCAAGTTTAATCATTTTCTCACAAAATTTAGTGTCTTATGTTTCTGAAACGCACCTTATATAAAAAATTGCAGTACAGCAAATGTATTTACAATTATGCCGATGCCATGTAATTTTTATTTCACAATTATTTCACACGCACACATCCACACACTGACGCATACACACGCACACACACACAGGTAATTGAAATAATTGAATAATTTGATATGCAGATTTTGATAGGAAAAACGAAGGACACACAGAGGAGGCCCAGCCTTTAATTAAGCTGAAGTAAAATTTAATGCTTACCATTGGCGAATTTCCTTTTCGGTAACTGAAATAGAGTAGAGAAACGGAAACGAGTTTTAACAATCGGCTTAAAAATTGACAAAGAATCCCTAGTTGCAGTTCGCAGGCGAAATCCCTCAAGTGTTTAATACTGTTATTACTATTATCTACTGCCGGAAATTCCCATCATCATCCCAAGTGAGCTTGACTCTAAGCCAACCCCCGCTCCCGTTCCGAAAAGTTATGGCAGCTTAACATGGGCTAAGGCTTTGGGCCCGTCAGATTGATGGGGTGGGCTTAGCCCGGCAAAAATAGGCGGAGTGTTGTTAATGGAATACGCTGCGTATGAGTAATATGCAGTAGAGGAGTGGACCCCAAGTGCATTAAGTGCACATCATTTAATAAATCATTTAATTAATTACCAGGTAGCAGGCACACACACGCACACACACACGCACAGTCCATCTACACGTTCATGGCCATATGTGTGTAATTATAGCATACTCTAAGGCGCGTGCGAGGCATGCAATGTTTGCAACTAGAAGTACTAAGTACCAGCTGGCTCAGTGGGTGCCACTTTGAAAATGAAAAAAACTATAAAAAAAAGAGCAGATGATGATGTAGTAGAAAATGACAATCGAGGTGGTTCCGAGAAAGGAATTCTCCTGCGAATCGTAAGGAATATTATGAAAATTTGTTTATGTTCTCAGTTTGAAATGTGTTTACATATCTGGGAATGCCCAGCCACATCTTTCGCTTGCACGGCCCATTGTGGCCCGTGTGCGTGCGTTGGGTCACAAAGTGCACGGCTCCTTGGCGAAGGCTCAGTACTTGAGGACTCCAATGCAGCACCAGCAGCAGCAGCTCAAAATTGAAAATGCTCTCTTTGTTGGTACAGAAAATGTGCGCTCTGCCGCCAACCCAAAGACCCTTTTAAAAGTCTACGCACACGCCAACTCGTGGAGGGCCAACCAAGTAGTAAGCTTCAAGCAACGTTGTCGATGCCGGCCGACGACTTTTACTGCGGCTACATGAATAATACATGTGTAGCTCGTGCGTCTGTGTGTGTGTGCAGCCGGCGGCAGTAAAGCAAATTAGTTCATAGCCTGGGCGGGCGCATTGAGTGCGCTACTTAAAGGCGCCTCCCGAGGCAGGGTAAAAAATTATTTCGATTTAAATGTTTATTTACACAAGGCGGCATTTTTTCTGGTTCCTTGTGGCCCGCAGCGTTTATTTTTGGGTCACAACATTTTTTGTTGCCCACTTTTTGGGGTCCCACAGTTTGCCCTTTTTTTTTTTTATTTATTTAATTTCATTTAAAAACTGATTTAATTTCAACTTTTCACACACAAAGCCACCCGGCTGGGTGTGGCCACATGCTAATTAATGAATGGATGGCGCAACAAAACCGAAACGAACTTTAAATGAGCTACGAGTTGCATGTGGGCCAACGGTTGCATGTGTTGTGTGGCCTTGTGCCCAGGGGCAAGTTTTGACAAAGCTATCAAGGTTCTATTAAGCGTACTCAACGCCTGCGGTTAACTGTGAAAATTTAACCAGACCCAAAGTACACTTAATCCATATTCGATTAAAGTCTCAAGTTCTTTTAAAAGTCGGTTAAGGGGGGGTTCAGTTTGCTGGTGAGTTGCATAAATTACATAAATTAGTTAAAAACGGTCTTGGTTTTGGTTCTCTTTTTAAAAAGCTCAGGCTGAAACTTCATCTACTGTATTGCATTTCAGCAAACTTCCGTTTAAAAGATATAAATTAGTTAAGTTAAAACCCAAAAACACAGATTTGAGCATTTCCAGCGTTACGTACGTTAGTTTAGTTTAGTTTTATTTGGTTTTTTATCCCAGTGCATAAAGATGATACCTTTTAAATTACAGCACTAGTCACGACAATGTTTTACAATATTATTCTTTTTATACTTAGCAAACCTTAAGACTAGAGCTGGGAAAAACATCGATACATCGATTCACGAATCGAATCCATGTTGGCGTTGCATCGATATAGTTTTTAGGAATCGAAGAAAATCGAAAAAAAAGTTCCACTACTAATAAGATCAGCGACTCCAGCGAGAATCGTGCTAGCGGTAAGAATAAAACAATACAAATTCACATAAATGGGAAATATTCATTTACTGTTCTGTTTTAGGAGGGTGCATGTAATAACGCCCGCGGACATAACGCCCGCGGGCGTTATTACATTTGCATAGGCAGCGAGAACCTACAGCTAGAAATATTACTCAAAATACCGTTCATTATGTTATCTCTTGAATGAAAGTACCGCTCATTATGTCTTATCTTTTCTGCATCTTACGCATGATGATATTCTTATTAGTGTATCATTGATGTTTGAGCAGCATGGCCGCGAAATGGATTTAGTTTATGTGCTTCCAGCACAGCAACAATTGTTTAAAATTAAGGATTCGACCCAGAATAGTTCGCGGTTTGTTTGCTATATTAACAAGAAAGAAAGTCGGTCAAGCCCGACTATAACATACTCTGCACCCTTAATGTCGCAGCTCGCATTTGGTCACGAGTCAAACGGCCAGTTAACACACAACGCAGTGCGCTCTCTAAGTCTCTCTCTCTCTCTCTCACTAAGATTGCTTCTGCTGAACGCAATGCTTAGGTTATGGGTGGGGTGGGTGGGGGGTGTTAACTGACCGTTTTTTGCTCATAACTTGAGTATTGTTCATCCGATCTTTATCATTCCTTCAGCAAATCGATAAATAATTGAGTACTAGATATCTCTACGAACCATCTATCATCAAAACTGTAGGAGATATGACGTTTTTTTCCAAATTGCGGGGGCGTGGCAAAAATTAAAAATAAATTTGATCTGCCTGCAAGTATAAGAAATATATGTCCCATACATGTCAAACCTCTATCTCTTACCATCTCTGAGATCTCTTCGTTCATACGGACGGACAAACAGACAGACAGACGGGACATGGCTATATCGATTCGGCTGTTGATGCTGATCAAGAATATATATACTTTATAGGGTCGTAAATGATTCCTTCTCCCTGTTACATACTTTTGCACAAACTTAATATACTCTGTGTACCTTTGGTACAGAGTATAAAAAATCAAAGTCAAAAGTTTGCCTCCAAAAGGTCATAACTATTTCTTTATAGAACAAGCAATTAAACGGTAAAGTGATTTTGCTCTATTGTAACCGGTCCCGTTACAAATAGCTTCAAAAGAATGAGAATATTAAGACGTGGATTTTGCTCTATGAGACGAATGAAAATGAACTCGTTCTTCCAAAACTTAATTAAAATATTAAATCACTTCGAATCGCCGCGAATTAATTGAATATTCAAAAGAAGGTATAAACTATATGTTTAAGCCCTTTTCATGCTATAACACGTTGTGGTTTTGTTAAAAAATTAATGTTTTCACCAGTGTCATTGTTAGTGATGTACATAGTCAAATAGTTACATTTCAGCTAAAGTTAAAGTTGTGTTCCCGCCCGATACCCCGAATGGGACTTTTTTATTAATATTAGTTTATGTCTTAAGAATTTATACTGTGAATTTCAGCTGCCGCTTTTTGCCGCTCCTTGTCTTACAAACGATATAAAAAGGTGATATTACAATGTTTTTTCATGTGAGTTTTTGTGCCTTCTTTTTGGTCTCTTAAGTTGTGCGTTGTGTTGCTGCTGCTGATATGTATATTTTGATATGTGGTGTTTGGAAAATTGTTCGGTTGCTGAAAAGGCTAAAAATGCATACGAAGACCTAAACCATAGATTAGAAATTGAAGGCTACACGTTTAAAACAAACAGTGACAAGAAATGATTTGACGATTTAAAAAAAATAATTAGAGAAATGTAAGCAAACTGCAAGCGTTCAACATACGCATTGAACATGCACTACGTAGTATTGATTGGAGAGAGCTCTGAAAAAGCTGCTAGTCTAGAAAGAAAGATGTTAAAATGTATCGAGTCCATCACAGGCGTAAGATTTTAAGTGTCGCAACAAATTTGCTTAATCGTTCACTCCTGAGCTTGGATCGTTTTCTAACTGGGCAGGGAAAATTACAAAGCCTGAAAAGATACATTATAAATAAACTCGTTCATTTTCATCATTTTGTATCTGTTAATTTCTTTTATTTTTTAAATTAACGTCTCACTTTTTCTATTTTTCTTTTTTTAGGTGTGGGTTGATGTGGGTGGGTGGGAGATGGGTTTGGAACTGTGTAAGCATAACAATTCCATGATTTGTCACTTAAAAGAATTTTCAAAAGCTGCGACCAAAGTTTCACTCTTATATCTCTTCTGATAGTATTTTTGGCTGCCGACTCCATACAAGACCGACCACTGGGCATTGGTCGGATAATGGGTTTTAGTAAGAAATACTTTTTTGTTTTCACTGCTAGCGTCATAAAACTCGGCCATTATCAATTTTATATGCTTTCAAACAGATTTGCAAATTTTGGTCAAAATCGGATGAGTAAATCTTATATCTGCCATAGGACCGATCGGTCGGAAAATGGGTCTAAGTGAAAAAAACTTTTTTGTTTTCAAGCATTTCGTTCCTAAGTTCGTTGATTATTAATATTAAAAGCTTTCAAACTAATTTGAAAAAGTGGATGGACATCGGGTGACTATATCTTAAGGCTGCCATAGGACCGATCGGTCGGAAAATGAGTCTTAGTGAGAAAAACTTTTTTGTTTTAAATTTTATCCCTCTTAAACTCGGCGATTGTTAATTTGATATGTTTTCAAAAAGATTCGCGAAATTTGGGCGAAATCAGATGTTTGTCTGTCGAAAAATGGGTTTTAGTTTTTTATTTAAGCGTTCTTAAACTCTGACATTTTAAAAACAGTATAAAAACTTCGGCACAGACAAAGTAAGCTTGGCCTTCTCGTTTTTCATTTATGGAAGAGAAGCTGACAAAAAAAAAGTTACACCCCCACTGCCTCACAGGTTTTCGTTTAGTTCAAGCTAGCTGAACAAAATTGATTCTCACAATTGGCAAAAACAACAATGCAACATCGTAAACAAATATGTGGAGAATGCAAAACAAAAAACGTTTCATGTAAAAGAACCGTTAATTTCTAGAAATAGCCTTCCAAAGTGCAAACTTGTTATGTTGCTGCTGAATGCATTTAACATTCTAGTTTTGCACGTGCTAAACAAAATCATTATGTTTGGACTAAACACAGCTAGATTTATATCAATTGAATATGGGTGATTCAGTTAAAGGACAGTGCTTCTCATGGAGATAAAATTTGGGATTTAAAGTCGTCTCTAATTTTTTATGCAAATTCTTTGTGTTTTCAATCGTTGATAGAGTAAATAAAACTTTTTATGCACCGGCTAAATTGTTGGTATATATTAGTGCTGTTTGTTGGCATTGTGTAATATCATTTTGGTGGTGCTCGTGTTGAACTATTATTTTTTTAATTTTACTTTTATCATACTTTCTTAATACTTTTTGTTTCTGACACATTTTTTTTCTCTTCTTTTCGATTTTAAGCTCGCACGCCTAATAAAAATTTGTCTCTTCAATACAAAAAATAACTTTTCACAACATCTTTTTACCTGAAGTGGTTCAGTGGCCATTTACTTAAATTTGCCTATTTTTGCATCAAACTACCACAAATTTGTGTGTGTTTTTCATGGGAAGTATACAAAAGTTGATCAGGACTCTTCAAAGATTCGATTGGCATTATAAAATAATTTTGTGCTAGCTTGTTCTACACGAAACACGCTTCTTAACTCTTTTTAGTGACCTAATTGATTAGTACGGGTGAAAAATTTGTATGCAAAAATTTTACAGAATGGACAATGAAATAAAAGTTTCAATCTTAATTTTAAATTTTGCTTATATTTCTTAAACAAAAAATGTTAAAAAGTCGTGAATGTTCCAATTTTAGGGGCCGATGACTTTTTTCTTCTTCCCAAGGTCTTAGAAATCTGCATATTTTATTATTTGGCGTTAAATTCTCTTTTCTTATTCATTTGGCTTTAGTACTTTAGAAGTTATACGTTGAATAATGGAAAGACTTTCTAGCAGAGCTCGCAAATAACCCTCAACACTTTTTTCAGTGCGATCAGCCCACTGACAAAACAGAAAAAAACAAAGACGACTCGGTTTCTCACTGAGCAAAACACTTTTTTTTCTCCCCTCATGTGTTTTCTGTTGAGCATTTTCGGTTGAACAAAACAAACGATACATACCGTCAATAACAACTGAGAGGAACAAAAACTGTCTTCAAATGAGCAAAACACAAAAAGTGTCAGCAAAAAGTTTTATTTGTTTTGTTCGTGTGGTAGGCGGTGGGCTTATGTACAATGTACATAATTAAATAAATATGGTTTTTAGGCGTTAAGCAATTACCAAAAACTAATATTTTCTGCATTTCATTTGATAGGTTAATAATAATAAATTTCTGCATACTCCACATATTTACAAAGATCTTGACTAAGTCAAACTCACTCACTTACACACACACACACACACACAAACACACACACAGGCATCCCAGTCACAAACTCGCTTACATTCTTCGAAGAAACTTTGGAAATCGGCTCTCGGCAAAACGATCAGTGAAAGACATGAGCAAAACAGAAACGAAAAAAGCGATCTTTGGTTGAGCGAAAACAGCTATTGAGCAAAACAGAATTAAAAGTGTCTTTTTGCAACCTCTTTTCGTTGTGTCTGTAACAGAACAGTTTTACACAGACACGCTGATAGTGTTAACAGTTTTTGCGAGCTCTGCTTTCTAGTCACCATAAATTACCCCTTAACGACTTAACGGGACATTTCCGAGCCAAAAAAATAATTTTGTCCAGCTAGCTTGTTCTAAAGTAAACACTGGGAGTGTTCACCAGAAATATTGATCGCTGAGCAAGTATCAGAAAAACATTATACATCGAAAAGGATCTGCTGAACGCAGTGCTACATTTTCCCCCAAAGTCGCTCTAAACAAAAAAATTGGCCAGCCGAACGCCTTAAGCGCCTTAGGTAATGACCTGGCAGTAGTAGGTGAGGAGGAGAATATTGAGCAGCTATTGTCATGGGAAGACTTTAGGCTTGCTCCTACCTTAAATGACGGGCGTAACAGCAACTCGATGGTAGAAGATGACGCTATCGCAGTTGAATCCAGCAGCGCTCCGTTGGAAGCGCAATTGAGCTGTCCCATCCGTAATCAACGGAAACGGAAGGGTGCTGTAGAAAATGAACAAAAAGGCTATTGAAGTGAAGGAGTCCCGTACTGAAGAGCTAAGCAAGCTACGAGAGGTTCTGCAGGAGTCCAACAAGTTGCAAGCTGAGCGCAACCAGCTTCTAAAAGAGTATCTTTTCAAAGCACCCCAATAAGACTTATAAAAGTTATATTTAAGTTAGTCTATAATGAGAACTGAATCTCTTAAAATGTTTCTTCACCAAATGTGCCGCTAAATAATAAAAATACATAAAAATATAAGTGACTAATTTGCTGAATTGAGACATATGTATAGAATTAGGTGCGTCAATCCAACAAGTCTTGCAATATCCACGCAATTTCCTTTAATAATACATGATTTATTTTTCTTTGCACATATGCAGGTTAATACAAGAAATCATTTATGAAATTCCGTTTTCGCGATCCCTCTAGTGAGGCTGTCTGTTGAGGCTCGTATTCATCTCGGCGCGATGCTTCTGGTTCAGTACTTGGTACTTCATTCCTCAAATTCACCGTTGATTAAAATAAAATTATGAAGCATGCAACTGGCCATTACGATGTAATTGGCCAAGCAGGGCGACTTAATATCAAGATATTTAAGTCTTCGAAATTTTTCATTTTAATAATCCAAATGTGCGCTCAATAACTGATCTTATGGAAGAAGAAAATCTGATATTATAATTTATTTGTGCTTCAGTGAGATGACCATTATCTCGAAAAGGTGTAAGCAGATGTACACTAAGCGGATAAGCTGAATCACCTATTAAATGCATGTTGAAAGATACGAGCGGATGATTATATATCGTTATATGTTATATATGTTAAAGAAACCGTGTGCATTTCCCACTGGCTGCTTTATTGGGATATGGCACCTATCACACCTGGAATGCCTCGAGATTTCTCCCTAAATATGCTAGCAGTAGTTGCTTGTTGGGCACAACTGTGCCATTTAATATAGGTGGATGCTAATCCAGCGAGTACATGCACGATGTACCCAAAAATTTGATGTCCAGAACTTTTGGCTATGTTGAATCGGTCACCTACAGCCAGAAACGACTCTTGTTTGGCCAAAAGCCAGAATTTAAACAAGAGTTTTTTCTCAAGAACCACGTTGGCAATTGGCTCCTCAGTAGATGCAGTGCGTGTTGCAACTACTTGGAGAAGGGACTGAAATTTTAAAATGAATTAGTCTAAGTATTTTTGTGTACAGTGGATTAAGTACCCCAAACGTAGTCCGAGACATCCTGAAGTGCTCCTTAAATTTGTCCATTCGCTAGTGGTTAACCTTAATTTTTTTGGTTTCTTTGAATTGACGTCTGTGCAAACTATTCCCCTCTACTAAATCAATCAAGGCCTTGTTTAACGAAGGCGCAATAATATCCTCCAAAAACTCGTTCGACGGTAAACTCATTTTAAAAATATGTGCCCAACAAAGTGAGAAAAATTAACATATTGGTATCGATAACAAGCCTATCGATAGTGTAATGGCCGTTTTGTAGGGCATAATTAGCAAAAAGCTTTCTGTTGTCTAAGAAGTCGGGGGCCTGTTTAGAAAGCTCTCTCCCTGAGTAGATCGTCTTTCTCTGAAGGTGAGCTTTCACTCAAAGCAGCGTGGTCTTGGACTCAGATCACGCCAGAATGCAGTTATGCGCTGGCGCCGCCCCACGCACTTCTTATGTCTAGCTGCAAGAAGATAAGAGACCATTACGCTTGCGTACTTAAGCTCTTTTTTTTCGAAAGCTTGCAAAGCGTGGATGGGTTGATTAACCCAGACCCGATCTCCCACAAATCAGTGCTTTCATAGAAAAACTAGCATAGAAGCACACTTTGAAACGCCGCTCTTTTTTGAGTGATGTTAACTCCATTGTGACAAGGAGATACTTCAATAGTGACAACAAAATCTGTTACTCAAAATTATTGTCGACATAGGAAAACACGGTGGTTAGAGGGAGATGGACATAGTCAAAAAAATAACTCAGAGAGTCAAAAAATAACTCAAAGAGCCAAAATGACAGCGAACAGCTGACAAATGTCTGAGTGAAAAGTTGTCGACGCAGCAAAGTGTGTTTCTATGTTAGTTTTTCTATGGTGCTTTTAAAGATCCCAGCTAGTACAGACGTATGTACGTTCTTTGGCATATCACAAATAATTAATATATTTTTTTGGCTAACCTTGGCTTACAGTGAACAAAATAGCCCGAGTTAATAAAAATACACAGTGGAGTGGTGTTTTCGGTCGAGAATCTACCTTTCTAGTGGATTGAGAATTTAAATTGAGCTAAACGTACCGAATTCTGGAAAGTGCAAGCAAAGTGTGGTTAAAAGGGAAGGCAAATAACCATTCCTCTTCTGATCCCGTCCATAAGAAAAATAAGTTTTTTTTCTCCTTTACGACGAGAACTCCAGCACGTGTCGGGAAGGTCTTGGAGCTTCCCCGACTATGTAATACTTCAACCTAACCTTTAACCCGAAAGGCAACCTTAAAAGAAGATCGAGTTCATCATGCAGCTTAACTAAAGGTTCCACTAGCAACGATAGTGCCAAATATGGAAAGCGCGACAGATGCTTTACTAATTGAGGCATAGTTTTACTTTGGTGTCGTTGACAAGCTATCCAAGAATGTGTCTGAACCGTTGGGCGGTACACCAGAAGTAAATTTCGAAGTAACTCATATTTTTGGAACTCAGTGGCCAAGCTGCATTTGGAGTCGCACATTTAGTGCGAGAGCTCAACAGCTGACATAAAAATTTCAAGTTCAAGGTTAACTCACTGATTACCATGCTCTCTTGTTCTCTATGCTAATTATCATGGTCCCAAACCCTATGTATGACAGTGCTTCTCAAACTGTGTTTGATTATTCTCGTTAGAATTGTGTGAAATTTAGTTTTCTTTATAAAAGTATGCAGAAAAGAAGTTGTTATTATTGTTTTTGTTAGTAATATCTATCAATATAATTAGAGCTAAGTTAGTTAGAATCAGAAATTAATTCGTTTAGCATTGATCGGACTTATTTTGGTAAGATATAAACAAAAACATGAAGTTAGTCTTATTTTTCTATTGGCCTGTATACACTTATAATTATTTTGGTTCCCACAGCTACCAGCACCTCGTCATCATTGAGCTCAAGGATAACGGAGAGAGTAATTGGTTATAAACAATGAGAAGGGTATTATTCTGAACAGTTATATACACGTCAATCTGTAATCTTTTTATATATGAACCAAAATTAAGGGTTTTTCCAACATCTTACCAATATCAGTCTTTTTCAATCATTATAAATATTGTTGTTATAGGCACATGAATATCTATCTACCTTTATAAACCATAAATCTAATACCTAATACTAGCTATACATATATATATATATTTTTCTTTATTACTATAAAAAAAAAAAAGATAAGACCTGATCTATGAAATGAAGATCGTTTATTTTGGATTATTAACAACTTGTTGAATTTAAAAACATTTTATAAGTGAATAATAATTCGTCCTAAGTAGAGCCTGGAGAAGTTATGGGGAGTAATATGAACACGGTCTAAACATAAAAAGGGGCTAATACAACTTTTAGTTGCATTGCCTAGGTAGGGTGGGTCGAGAAAAGGGAAAATACAACATCTTAATTCCCTATGTCTGATGAACTCTTGTAGTGACGGTATATCGTTGAACCAATAAGAAACCTTTCATGAGATTAATTTGATTAGAATGTCCTTCCAGACTTTACAGAAAAGTGCACCTAAAAATCATAATGAATGTGTGTGTATGGCATTAAAGGAAGAGTAGGAAGAAACTTGACAATCCGGCGAGCTAGCTAAGAGCATAGCTAGAGGTGCACCATTCGAAATTCCGCCATAGAGTGTTAGACTAAGCCGTTTTTATCTTATAAAACTCTTAGTAACTCTCAATTACATCTAGTACAGGAAAAATGAATAAACACCCACACCCTGCACATTACAATAGACAACCACAGCTGGTGGTAGCAGTATCACTTCAAAGTAGCGTGCTATTTCTTCGCTACTTGCTCCTGTATCATGATACGTCAAATTGGCTATCATGATACCGTATCACTCGAGTTCAGCAGGAAGATCATTAAAAATGTATACATGATCAGGGAGCAAGTTATTCTGCTGAACAAGGCTACTGTGATGACGGTGCCACTTTAAAAGAACAGCAATTTTTAGAAAAGCCTCACCTTCCAATTCAGTTTGCCCACTGGAGTATTGGAAAGTATGTTCCAAATGTAATCTGAATACAATTTTTATAAAAAGTTGATTTTATTTTTTAGATTCATGAACAGGAATTCGGAGAAATGTCCAACTGCGCTGATGCTTAACTGGAATAGTAAACAAATTTTTAAGAATAACACTTAGAGCTCTTATTTGTTGCGCTACCGAAATTGGGAATACACTTAAGTATAAACCCAAAAATAACAAAAATAACGCCAAAATATTCTCAGGAAATAACCTTCGAAAATGATCAAATTGATCACCTCCCGATAGTAATAACAGCGTGTATCGATAAGCATGCAGCCCCCTAATGCATAATCACACCCCATCTCTAGGCTAAGCATATTTGAATTATTAAAAATCTTGTTTCCGACTTGGATAGACGCAGCCGCTCTTGACTTCTTATTCGAGATTTAACAAAAATATCGATATTTCGATATATTGATATTATTTCCGGCATCCCTAGTTCAAAATATAATCAAAAATAACTTTTCAATTGTATTTCTTTTCTAGATGCTATAAATGTTAATTTTGCCATTTTCCAATATACGTAAATGCAAACATGCAGGTTTCTTTGTTGGTGTTTTTTGGTTTCAATGTTTTTACATTTTTAGAAAGTGCTTATAAGACCGTTGTTACATTTTCCCAATTCTTCCATCTGTATATATTGGATCCTAGGAGTTGGAAAACAATGAAAAAGTGAACCATTTGACGGAATTCAAAAAGAGTTTCTCGAAATTCAAAATGTTTAACAACTTTTTGGGAAAACTATCATCGTAAAGAACTCAAAAATGTTCCATTTTTTGTTTTAGCTGTTTTAGCTTTTCCTGCAACACAAGTATATCTATCTGTAGTTGCAATACTTTAGCTAACTTTGGGAAACAACTACAGTAGAGAAGAAAAACACTTACAGTTCCGAAACCAATCAATTTCTGCTCTCAGCCCCAAAGTATGCTCCAACTTTTGGCAACTTTCAATTTGTTGTTGCGCTTAAGTTTCTAAGCGAATTTCCTAAATGTTTACCTCCTACCTTGAAGCTTGATATTAATTGTTTGGAAATTGAACTGCCATAATCCAGACCACAAAAGTCGTTAGCAAAAAGGGGTGCACCTTGGGGTGGGGCATCTAAAATGTGAGCACAGTGGGCAATCGTTTGATGTCTCATTCTTCTGTCAAAATTCTATAGTAAGTATGTCCATTCAACTGTCCCACGGTGCAGTGTGTTGACTGTTTTGCCAGTTTGCTGGTACTTTTGTGATTTTGCCATTATGCTAAAATGTCGCTGCCAGTTGAAGTTGATTCTTTGAGTCATCATAATTTTACGTCAATTGGCAATTTTCTAATTTTGTTGTTCCTTTTTGTTGCTTGTCAATGCCATTCCACTGAACCCCCCCCTTCTGCACACGGACCCAGCTGCTTGCTTGCTTTATCAATTTGCTTGTAAAAACATTGCAGCAGTTGGCCAACGCTTTTTGATCCAGGGAGAGTTTGCCTGACTGAGTGACTGACTGACTGACTGACTGAGTGACGCAATGAATGAATGGACTGAAAATCATTCTGGGACAGTTGGCATGTTGCTGGGTACAAGCGACTGGCTGCTGCGTGTCCTGGCTCTGGCGCCTTTGGCAAATTTATTTACAACATGTGCATATGAGTTGGCCAAATGCAGTGTGTGTGTGTGTGTAACAGTGGGAGAAATTTGATATCTGCACTGAAAAGTTTAATGCTTTTAATGATCTAAGTGCTCAAAATAATTTTGTGAAATTTAAATTCGAAAAAAAATGAAAATTCGAGATTCTGAAAAAGGCCATTATTTGCCACAATTTGTAGGTTAATTGTTTAGATCTTAAATGTATATTGTAATCAACACTATTTAAGGCTCCGCCAGCTTTAGTAACGATCAGTTGGACCATAGTAGAGTTATAAGCAAATCAATATTTGGCAGTACTCTACACAATGGTTCCACAAGAAGCGAGAATTTTGTGAGTTTTTTCTATAAGTAGTTTTTTGTCTTGGCAGTTCCTTTGTTGAGGAGTATACTAAACTTTACGGACGTTCGACTGGAGGACTAGAACTAGCAAAATATTGCCTTTGCAACAGATTCGTTCCTTGCAGTAATAGAAAACATCGAAACCAAAACAGGCGGGTTAGTTCTCACTAAGAATCACACCCATACGACTACCATATGACGGATTTTATGCACTTTTTTAAATAAAGGTAGAGTTAGGTGAAAATCTGGATTTATAGTAATTAAATATACATTAAAAACTGCATATTCAATATATGTTAATTTATAATATTATATTTTGCATATGCAAAATATGCAAAACATGCAAATGTTCTCATTTGAGCTTATATGCTGTTTACACTGCGGTCGTACGACCTTTTTTGGTATTTTTTGCCTGAGACTGGTCGTCCGGCCATACAAACTAATGCCAGTTGACTTTGAATTTGGGACGGTCGTAGACTCTACTATTTACCCCAAAAATGTGGCAGCCTTGTGCTTTACCGATAGCTGTCGGAATATGCACCCGCGTTCATTCGAAAAAATTCTTTAAGTTGGACAGGAATTGCCTTGGGCACGGCAGCCTCCCAAAAACACCCGAAACTTTTCATCAAATAAAAAATACAATGGACTAGCTAATGATTCATTCAAATGGAATGGAACATCCTTTTTTTTTTGAATTGGCTCTGATAAATAATATGCTAATTGGTAGTCACTTAGCTGGTGGCTAATGATTTCGGTTCGCCGCCCTGAGTACTCGTCGTAGCCGTGACCGTGGGCGTTGTCACCGCCTTCAGCTTTATCTACATGGATTTGCCTGTGGGCTGCATCGGCTCATGCTCCTCATCCGACTCGGTGGTCTCACGGATTAGCTGCAAAGGCGTAGATATCACAGGTCTCATTATAGATTATAAACATGATGGCCAACTTCTGTAGCGATTTTAATGTTCACCGTTTTTCTCCTCCGTTGGAATTTAATCATCTCGTCCGAAGAGGAGTCGATCCAAGAGCGAAAGCTCTATATTTAAGGTGATGGGTCTATCTCTACGCACATCTTTGTTGCGATTGATCATAGGGTGCTTGGTCCAGCAGATGGATTGCATCATGGTGTGGAAAGCTGCTGTGAATTGCATTGATGGCAGCAGATTGATGTCCCCCTCAACTATGCTGTGGAATTCACGCATTATGGCTCTGATAAGATGACGTTTGCAATTGTTCCCATTCCCTTTAAATGGCAAGCATGTCATCCTCACTAGACAAGTTTTCAATTATATACAAAACCATCTGCATCTGCAAATGTTCCAAATTTAACACCGACATTCCAACTTAATTTAAAGTAAACAAAAAACAGCTGATGACGTTTGCGACTGTTCGCTCAATGTAAACACCTAAAAGGTCGTAGCCCCAAAAAAAATCGTACGACCGCAGTGTAAATTCGATATTAGATTATTATAATAGATAGAAAATATAGACGGTTAATATTTTATTTGAGTATTTAAAAAAGAGCAAACGTTGGCAAAAAGTCGTAGATTGAACAGGTCAAAATTTGTAAATTTTTCGTTTGACCTAAGATTATTATGAAGTTTTGATAGACGGGTAAATAGGCGGAGTAGATCGAACGGTTAATAGGCTAATGACACTGAGCACATCTCAGCGGAACGCATGGAATTTTTTGAAGATGTGAAATTGCGATTCATACTGATAACATCTGACATCTAACATGTTCAGTCGCCCAAGGTATTAAGCAAACTGCTAAAAAAAATTCATAAACTGAATTTTGAAGAACAATTGGTGGTTGTTGTACCTGTTGTTACAAAACAGCAACTTTTAATTCGGCAACTTATAGCAGATTTAGTCAATAATGCGATTGTTGCAGAGATTGAAGATGAAGATGAGATGCTACCCATGAGAGGCATGAATCTGCACATACCAAGAAGAAAATGTGACTTTTATACGCTTACAAAAAGCCAAACCAATCTAATAATTCTGCTGGCTACTCTTCTGGTGCTGAAGAGATAAGATCTGCTATTATTAGATATGTTATTTCGAATGAAAAATAAAAGCGTATTGCAAGGCACAAATGGTTCGGACTGGAAGGTAGTTTGACTCGTTGATGCTTCCGCTTGGTGGTCAGGAATTCCAGAACTGGTGCCACAATCCGACACCTCTGGGACGAACTCTATAATATCATCCAAAACGAATTCCTTAACATATGCAATAAGGTCAAAACATGTACATCATTAAATGTCTGTTCTTATAATTCAGTTAATAATACTTACTATAATAATCCTACGTCTGTTTCTCGTAATTTTTGACATTTTTTATTTAATTATGCATATTTTGCCGTTCCCGTTCGTTAACATTGTTCATGTTAAGCAGTGAATGACAAATTTTTAGTGGTGGACAAAAACTATTGTGAAAATACTAATTGGAACGAAGTAAAATAGGTACATCCCCAGAAGATGTTGGAATGATGATACAATTTTGGCACGGCAAATGCTTATGGAACATCTTTGATAATTATATTAGATGTTAGATGTGCCTCAGTGTGAATAGCCTATAAAAGAATTGCGAAATTTGCAAATTTTTCATATGCCCAAAGATTATTTTGAAGACTTAATAGACGGCAATAGTAGACAGGTAAATATAGGAAGTGTACACCGAACTGTCAAAAAAATCGCAAAATTTCCAAAACTATTATTTGAGCTTAGATTTTTCGCAAAATTTGCAAAATTTTATGTGTTTTGGGAATCGTTATGATTTGATAGATGGCAATTGTAGATGCGTAAATGGTTAGATTTAACGGTCCAAGAAATTGCGAAGATTACAAAACTTTTCTATCAGCCATGCTCCCATTTTCGCTTTCGCAAAAATTTTACGATTTGGTCGCTAAATCGCAAAAGTAGTTGCTCCGAAATTCGCAAATCGCAAAATTTCGCCTACTTAAAACCGGCGACGTCTGAGTTCGTGAAACGTCTGCCATCCTATTAATCAATTTTTTTAACATTCTTTGACTCCTTAAGATTGTATTTGTCGACTCTCTTATACAGTTTAGATTAAACTCTTGTGTTAAACAATTTTTTTCCTAACCCTCCCAAAATTGCACAAGCAGCAAAATACCTTTAGACAACAACAAATTGCGATTTGGCTATGGTATATATCGATACATAACTATCTATAGCCGATAGAGTTGCTAGAGTTGCCCAAGTAGACAGCGGAACGTAAAAAGATACGATGATTTTTACTTGTGGGTTAATTATGGTTTTAAATTATTTAAGTAAATACCACACAAAACTACAACCAAGTTTTTTAATAGTAAAAATGTGAGCGGCATGGTTGCAAAATGATGACTACGATCGTTGGCAACTCTGTCAGCTGTTTCTAAAAGAGTGTTTATTATTAAAACAAGCCAAACATGTAAGTTTCGTTATAATTTAAATTTGCCTGTCTATTTTTATTCATTTTGAATATTATTATTCTATTAATTGTAGGGGCAAGCATAAGAATTCGAATCATGATGAAATCATTCTCAAGTTTATGAGAAAAAACCGTGATTTGGCCAGGGGATTTGCCAAGGGTGATCGGATTGCCATTGATGCCAAATGGTCAAAGTTGGCAGTTGAATTAAATGCGCTTGTTGATTTTCTAATTTGAATGTGTGTTCCGTATACACATGCGATAATGCTAGGAAGTTGGTGTTTGGATCTGTAATGGCGCTCATCAGCTGTTTTTGTTATGTGGAATGACACAAACCGGTTTGGAAATGAAACATTATCGATATCAAAAACTGACGAAATTCGGAGCACACTAAATTGAAATCGTACGAATTTGCTCAAATCGCAATTCGCAAAATTAAGTGAAAACCGGAGCATGGCTGTATGAGTTCGATTATAATGTAGACGGGTAAATTGACGGGTCCAAAAATCCGGATATATACAAAATTTTATGATTAGTTCAGATTATCATGAAGATTTAATAGTTGGCAATTAAAGACGGGTAAATAGGAGGTGTCGGTCAATCGGCTTAAAGAAATTTAAACATTTTCTTAATTTTCTTATTTGAGTTTAGAAAAAACAAAAAAAAAATGTAATGAGTTTAGATTACCATGAAGATTTTATGTTAAGCTTCTTCGTTTTGTGTTTTAAATTTCAAAGGGGGCATAACAACGCATGCCGGGTACCTGCTATGTAAATATGTATTGCAAAACAGTTTGATGGCAATTCTTTAAGCCATTTTTGAATTAAGCGTGTGTTTTTATCACTCATTACTGGCATTTGACTGTTTTCTTGAATTGAAAAACAAAAACCAAAACTTTCCGCATATTGTGTTTTGTTGAGGTGGAAAGTAATATTTTGGACGATTGCTAAAGACTTTTAAGTTGGCCCCTTGTGGTGGAGCTTGCGAACTTCTATTTGTGGGGCTACTGACAGTTTGCCTATCGGGAGGAAGATTGCAGGTAGACAGTGAAAAGTCTTGCCAGTTCGTCTATTTTACTCTGGGCCACGATGTCTTTGTGCCCTGGAACCCTGCTCTGGCATCTTCTGAAAAAATTTTCGCCAATCGTTTACCTATGTCGAGCTGGAAAAGTCGACGCTATAAGGTCTCGATTGTCCGTCGGTCAGTATAAACACACAGATCTCAGAGGTTAGCATAAACTTTTTATACTTGCATATTTTCAATTTTAGCACCGCCCCTTACCGTCCCTGTAATGCGAAAAAACGTCATATCTCCTACAGTTTTTGTAGATACCATCTATCCTAGCTTCCTATCTATGTTACTTGTATCTATTATGTTACTTGAACGATTTTCTTACTTGTTGTTTAGTCGATTTTCAAGTTTCGAACCTTCAGAGTATATTTCAATTCAATTTAGTGATTCGTATGAAATTTTAATCCAATAAGCTCTGAAGGGTTGGGAGACGTGAAAGGATGTAGAAAGATATTCTTATGGGTCAGTGTCTGCTGTCAGTGTTGAAGGGCCAGATATTTGGTACAGTTACTTCATTTAATTTTTGTTAATTTTACCATTTTCTGTTAGTTCCTCAAAAATTATTTGCAGGCACAACAAAATATGAAAATATTAATTATATAAACAAATTATGAAATAACAAAACAACAAAACAATAGAGGGAATGACGACATTGCAAAGCAGCGTTTGTGGGAAAAACGCGTTATCTTGCTTCCTTATAACATGAACGACGTACGAAAGTTTGCTTACGTCTTTGATTTATCATTATTCTCTGCAATTTGTGAGATGATAGGAAAAATCTTTGTGGATTAGTCATTCATTTGAAGTGGTTTTTATTCACTCTATTTCAAAGTAAATGGTGAGAACATTGTTTTTATGAGAAAGCGTTTAGTGGATTGGAAAGTTTAATTTGAATCAGCTACTTCAATTCTGAACCCTGTAGAGAACTTCAAATATCGAATTTCATAGTAGTTACAATGTTTTAACTCTGCTCTGTGGAATATTAGTTTGAGTTTTGTTATAATACTTTCGTTCTACAATTTTAAGAATCATTCATCGTAAGAATTTTAATATAAACTAAATTTTCATAATTTCCTTAATCAAAACTTAACAACCAAAAGCTTTACTGGAATTTAACTTTGCCGACATAATAATTTCCACATAATACCATTTTTGATGAATTTTAGAGTTAGAGTGAGCTACCAGAAGTTGGCACCCCTCTGGGGTAACTAATTGAGAAAAAAATGCAATTAAAATATATACTCTCTCATT
Organism: Lordiphosa magnipectinata; assembly: GCA_037044535.1. Lineage (NCBI taxonomy): Eukaryota > Metazoa > Arthropoda > Insecta > Diptera > Drosophilidae > Lordiphosa > Lordiphosa magnipectinata. The sequence continues at coordinate 25,760 of JBAMBO010004281.1, read as the reverse complement.
TCTTTCCCTCTTCTGCTCCACCCACTGTACCGTGTTGAGCTTAAGTTGGATTTGGGACTTAGCAGCTGCTGTTGCTGGTCTTCTTGGCTGGCTTGTTGCTCCCCAGTACACGTTTGATTTCTACTGCTAAATGCCAAACAAAATGTCAAGACAAGCTGCTCTAAGTGCCCACCCACGCAGTAGGGAACAGTTCAAACACAACAAGTGCAATAATAATTTCAACATTGAAGTGAGTTTTGAGTGCCAGAAACTGACTACATGCCAATGCGTGCGAAATGAACTGTACCGTCCCACCCCATCCTCGCCGCTGTACTCGGTGTGTTTGCATAGCGAAATGAATGTGGTTCAAAATGTCATTGCAATATGACATTGTGAGAGGATGTCGCAGAAGGGTGGCGGGCGATAGCAAAATGGGCTAGGGACTACTGTCTGGTAGCTGGGCAAGAATTCTGTCTGCATTTTAGTTTTATAAGCGATTTGCCGCCGCCTCTGTGACTGTTTGTCGAAGCGTAAAACAAACAGAAATTGACATGAAAGCCACATATGGGGTACATTTTGAGGGGGTAGCTGAATGAAAAGTAATCAAATGTTGCACACATCTCAACTTGTTAGCTTTTCCTTCTACCAATCCACAGCGGAGACAAAAAGAAAGCTAGCTTACAGCTAAGCATCTACGTGCTTGGATATCGAAATGTTGGGCACTAAAACAAATCTTCGCTCAAGAACTTTGTGTGCCAGGAATCGAACTGGAAAAACTTTGAATACAAAATATATTAAATGTGAAATTCTTTAGAGGATCGGACAAAAAATACGAAAGCTATTGCCATGCTCTTTCAAGTAGCCAAATTAATGGGGTGGAGATTTTTGAATTTTTTTGTTATGTGCTACTAAATTCTTAAGTCGAGTAGAATTATCGTTTACAAAACGGACAAAGATTCAATTCGCCGTTGAAAGCCTTCTTAAAAGCTAACACTCGGGCTAGAAACTTTGAGCTTAAATATTACACTGACATTTTTCGATCTGTGCAATATTATTCGGTCGAGCTTGAAATGTCGATCAATGGTTGAAATGATATTTAATAACTTAGTAATTTTGAATAGTCGGTAGCCTTTGTTCGTTTTATTCTATTAACCTTGTTTCATTGTTTTCTTATACATCCGTTTGTATGAACATCTCTGACTATTCACTAGTAAAACATTTAACATTCGCCCAATCACGTATAGCTTTTTTCGGCTAACATGTTAAAGTCAACGTTACAACTGGCTAGCTCGAGGTCTTTGGTTGAGTATAAATCTTTATAACCAACACTTTGACTAAAATCAAAAACAGGTCACTAAACCCCATATAATAACATGTGAAAGTTATCGCAGCCAATGGCGTTTCCAAACCAGAAATGTGTTAGAGAAATTTATCATCCGTTTACTCAAATTAAGTTAACTTTAAGAATGTTAAGAAGCAATAATATTACAAAACATATCCAGAAATCTAGGAATCAATCCCATCAGCTGCTTAACCTTACTGTAACCATTCTCATGAAGTCGTGATCAACATTCATTAGTGGAACAAGAAAACATACACATTCGAGAATGATGTTGAGTGTTTGAAAGAGCCACCTGGCTGTAACATTGTTATAAGCTCATAGTTGTTAGTTCAAAAGTTCATTCTAGAACATTTTATCCTTCAAAAGTTTATTCTTCAATAGTTCATTCTTCAAAAGTTCAGTGTTTAAGAGTTCATCGTTCAAAAGTTTATTCTTCATAAGTTCACTCTTCAATAGTTAACCCTTCTAAAGTTCATTCTTTAATAGTTCATTCTTCTAAAGCTCATTCTACATTATTTCATACTTTTATAGTTTATCCTTCACAAGTTTAGTCAATCAATTGTTGATTACTTAAAAGTTCATCGATCTAAAGTGCATTCATCAAAAGTTCATTCTTTCATAGTTCATCCTTCACAAGTTCATTATTCAATAGTTCATTCTTTAATAGTTCATCCAACACAAGTTCGTTATTCAATAGTTCATCCATCAGAAGTTCATTTGTCAATAGTTCATCCTTTAGAGTTCATTCTTCAATAGTTTATCCTTTAATAGGTCATCCTTTACAAATTGTTCATCCATCAAATGAAAATTGTTGAATAGTTTATCCTCTAAGAGTAAAGAAAAAAGTAAAGTAAAATTGGCTCAAACCGCACTTCTAGGAGGGCCAGGGCCAAGCTTTCTCTCAATCTCTTGGCGTGTGTGCTTATAATTTTTCGCACAAGAGAAAGGGACCTACAGTTTAACGCCGAATCCGAACGGCAATAGTTAGAGAATTTTTGCTTTTTCATAGCTAGTTACTTCACACAGCTGGCGCCAGTAGCTGGTGAAGGTGATCGGGTGTGTAAAAGCTTTTTTCTAAAGAAAGAGAAAAATTGTTCTATTAGATGGTCCGGAATCGAACCCACAACCTCCCGCACCAGCAGCCACACATACTACTGGTACGCCACGCCCGACCACAATCCTCTAAGAGTTTATTATTTAATAGTTCAACTTTCAAAAGTTCATCATTAAATAAATTATCCTTTAAATGTTCATCCTCAAATTATTCATTATACAATAGTTTATCCACCACAAGTTCATTCTTAAATATTTCATTCATTCTAGAGTTCATCATTCTAGAGTTCATTCATCAAAAGTTTATTCTCTAATGTTTCATCCATCCATCCTCATTATTCAATGGTTCATCAATCAGTAGTTCATCCTTTAAAAGTGTATTCTTCAATAGTTCATTCTTCTATAGTTCATCCTTCTTAAGTTAATTCTTCAATAGATCTTATAGACCATTTCCACTGGCATCATTTCTTAAAATTTTGGCGTTTCCATTGACAAATTGTCATAATTTTAACACGTTGATAAAAACAGCTGCTTTGTTTGTTTCAAATAACAGGCGGCACTTTCACACTCACATGGACTTTTTGAAATATTTAGCGCAAAAAAAGACATACCCGTCAAAAAAACAATTTCTCCGGGCAAAGAAAAAAGCTAAATGCACAACTTATTTTGACGAATTAATATTTTAAGCAAAATTGCTCCTACTTTTTAACTTTCTTCATCATTTTCGTCATCATTTATAAGAATTGACAAAAATGAAAGCAAAATGAAGTGGGAAATCGTATGGAAGAAATGATTTAATATTCTTCATTTCTTGTCATTTCAAGAAATGAAGTTTCATTTATTTGGTGGAAATAGGCTATTAGTTCAATATGTTTGGCCAAAGCGGGATTCGCTGGCTAATGCCTTTGCCCAATCAATAGTTAATGTACGAAAAGTGATTCGTTTTCGATTTTTAATGGATGAGAAAGACCGTCCTCCTTTATCTTTGAGGCTTATATGCCCACTACAACTTCATGAATTTTGTCTTAACTTTCCATTATCAAGAACATTCCTTAAAATATCTCAAAGTAATCGAGCTAATTAAACCAAAAGCTTGGTCGACACAATGGCCGTGTTCACCAGCACAAATCGATGGATCTAGTTTGATTGTTGTGGTGAACGAATGTGATGTGCAGTCATTATTGCTAGTTTTTGTGATTGTGATGGATGAAAAAAACAGAAAAATTCAAGTTGTCATTTAAAATTAAAACGATATCTTTCGCACATACTATTTGTTACTAAAAATTGCTTCAGAGCAGTTCAGCATAAGCCAATCAAATTCGTTTTTGATGTTTGATGTTTGTCTGGTGAATACAGCCATTGCTTTAAAAAATCATGTATTAAACCAAATTGTCAAATTCAATTTTAGCGACTAGAACTACTGCCATATTTTGAACCTTAGCATTTCCCGAAATCAGTGGGATTTGGTTCAGGTAAAGGTTAGTTCGATTAATGTCTTAGAAAGTTGCACTTAAGCCCTGATTTAAGGATTTAATTTTGGGCATCAAAAACATAATTCGATTCTCCAATAGTAAGTTAAACCGCAGCTTAGTTCCTTTTTTGACCATTTACACATATACACACCCACACACCAATTTACCACATTTTATGCTTTAACCCAACTTTAAGCTGCCTTTTTGCCTACTTAAGGTCGCACACACGCTCGCAGGGCCGTAAACAATAAAACCGAAACTCTTGAAGCTTAAACTGCAATCGAATGGGGAGTCGCTACTGGGAGCTGCTGGCTGGTTGGTGGCTCCTTTCCTCATGAGCACAAACTTTTGCCAGACACTATTAGAAAATATATAAAATTGTATGACCCAAACAGCAACTATGCGAAATGCCCCCAAAGCGACGGTCTTAGTGCAAAAAAATAAAGTGACATAAAAAATAACTATAACCATATTTGCTGGCGGGCCAAATCCCAGGCTTGGGTCACAGTGGACATCGCACTAGAAATAACTAAATTCTGAGCATAATGAACGATTGGGGAATTTGTAACAAAAAATTAACAGAAATGAAAGGCGCCATTGGGCGGGGCGAGTTGTTAGGGGGAGAAAGGTCAGTAGAGTTAAGCATTGACCGAAGAAGTGTCAGGATATCAAGGATAAAACGGAACAACAATTTTAGAAGCATTTTTTTTAAGACCTTTGAAATTGCTATACAGACTACCAGTGAGTGGATAGATATAGATGTGGATGAATCAATATGTAAACGTGCTTAAGCTATCAATTACAAGCTAACTATTTCAATACAAATGGTAAACTCGAATTTGTTCGTCTTTTTCTTTATTGAAGCTACTCACTTAGTGGTGCCCAATTCTATGTCCGAATGTTATGAATAGCTCTAGCTGTAGCTCTAGCTCTAGCTCTAGCTCTAGCTCTAGCTCTAGCTCTAGCTCTAGCTCTAGCTCTAGCTCTAGCTCTAGCTCTAGCTCTAGCTCTAGCTCTAGCTCTAGCTCTAGCTCTAGCTCTAGCTCTAGCTCTAGCTCTAGCTCTAGCTCTAGCTCTAGCTCTAGCTCTAGCTCTAGCTCTAGCTCTAGCTCTAGCTCTAGCTCTAGCTCTAGCTCTAGCTCTAGCTCTAGCTCTAGCTCTAGCTCTAGCTCTAGCTCTAGCTCTAGCTCTAGCTCTAGCTCTAGCTCTAGCTCTAGCTCTAGCTCTAGCTCTAGCTCTAGCTCTAGCTCTAGCTCTAGCTCTAGCTCTAGCTCTAGCTCTAGCTCTAGCTCTAGCTCTAGCTCTAGCTCTAGTTCCCAATCTGTAATAGTGTATTTCACTAAATCTCTCTCTCCTTCCCAAACTTGTCTTTTCTTTAGTTTCTTTTTATGTCGCTTGTGCTCTGCCCGATACTGACAGCTAATCACAGATACCCCCCACACATAGTTGGGCAAGCTGAACCTAATTTTGAGTTGCAGTTTTTATTAGCCTTCATCACACCACTTCCTCCCTTTTGTGAAATGCATTTGCAGTGGGTCACAGCTCATTCCCAACTTGTACGCACTTTACACTTACAAAACATGGCCAGAATACGTTTTAGTGTTTGGTTTTTCAAGCATTGCGGCACGTTCCTCTCTGTGCCAAAATGGCTTTCAAGTGGTTTTAATGCCCTGGAACCAGGCTCGTAATTCATCTGGAGTTCAAGGCTGGAGTGCAACCAAAAAATGATTTGTAGTTGCTGTGGTAAGTAACGACGACTGAAAGAGAAGTGGGGGCAGGGGGCATAAAGTAAGTGTTACTCACAGTATGTGTCCGTTGTCAGACGATCAATGGTGTCCTGCTTCAATTTGGAGTTCTTCTTGCCCATTGTGAAGCCTGCGTCGAGATGATGGTGAGTCGGTCAGCAATCTATGTGTAAGTGTGTGTGTGTGTGTGTGCGTGTGTGGGTATACGGGTGTGTGTAACAGGTAATTCAAAGCTGGCCGGGAGGCACGTGTCTTATCCCGATTTGCCTTTAATTCGATCTGCGAACGAAACGAAACAAGTGGCCAAAGAAAGATTAAAAGATTGCCATCGGTTGGATGTGGGTGAGGTGATGGAGGAGGGGTGGGAGGGGGTGGAAGGAGGATAAGCTGAAAAGAAGCGCATTGTCAAGGCAACGCCTGGCCTCATTCATCATGCAGAACCACCTGCCATGGTCAGGCCCCGGGGGTCTGTCGCTTGATAAATAGCGAAAGGTACTTTGATATTAAAGCACGTCAACGCTGCCCCAAAAAAACAAGAAAGAAAGCAAAACACCAGAAAAGAGAAAAGCAAAAAACATGTCAAAAGACGACCACAAAACAACCGCAATAACATGCAACCTGTGCACAGACTCTGTGATGAACAGAGCGGCGTCATTCTTACAGTCACTTACACTGGAAAAAAAAAAACAAAAGTAAACAAATAGTTATAGAAACCTTTTACTATGTTGTAATGACGCCATGCGGCGAATTGTTTATCCATTTTGTGCTTCTTCTTCGATTTTACATTCGTGAGTCACGCTCACTGCTGATATCGATGATGAGCTTATCGCACATCGATATACAAGTCGATAATACGCTCGTTCTAAAGCTTAGAACCACCAATTGTGAAACGGTCACACTGCAATGTCACCTCCGATTTGCACTAAGTTAATTGTTTCTTTTAAATATTCTGGGACATTTGGAGGATATATATGGAATGCATAAGTCATGGGCAATGTAAAATCTTTCCGATGGTTTCAAACTACTCCAATCGATGGACGTGTTCAGCAGAAGAACGTGCTCTCTAATCAAGTATAAATTTGCCTTAATCTTTCTACTGAACTCGAGTGATGCAGCATCATAAGAGCCAATTTGAGGTATGTATCATGATACAGGAGCATGTATCAAAGAAATAGTAATGTAATGTAAATTGGCTTAATAGTCCAGGCAAATTCGGGTTTCACCTCGGTATGGAAACTTCTGTACACCTTCGTTTTGGCGTTCTAAGGTCAAAGGTCACAAAAATCAGTTTTGAGCTATTATCTCGGTTTCTATAGCTCCAATGATGTAAAAAGGGCAGACTGACAAGTTTCAAAATTACCTCAGCATTTACAGTAAACTTAATTAAGATAGCCATTTCATGTCCGATTTTTGCGTTTGAGGGCTTTTATCACAGTAAATTACATAGTTTTCACTGTCCAATTAATAAAAACCTGATTATATTGTTTCATTATGCATCTACTAGCATTTTAAATACGTTAATTTCTAAATTTTTAAAAAAAAAAATTAGTTTTATTCTACAGTTCAGCCCATATTATCAAAAGCACTCGCCCAGCACATTTTTGACTGAAACCAAAACTTTTGTCCAAGTTTTTTCTGTTACAGGTTTTTTTTACAACTTTAAAATCGGTTAGAAAACAACAAAGTTATGAGAGATAACTTTTGATAAATCGAAAAACACGATTATCAATAATATCTCGATAACTAGCCGATAGATTTTTTTTCAGGGTGATTTATGTGATCAACGGGTTAATTTACTTTAGAAACACTTGGTTTGGTTCAATGGGGGAAGATCGGCTTTCATTTTGTCGAGCAGTGTAGCTATGTCATCTAAGGAGTTTTTCATTACACAAAGTAGGTAAGTATTATTAGATGAATATATTAGATATATGCAAAATGTGATTAAATATAATGTATTAACTTATAAATAATACAAATTATTTATTATTTATGATATTTTAATGATTTAATAACTTTATTCATGGTATTATTCACTGAGATTCACGGTTGACCTTGCATTACTGTGATTATGGCTGATCACTGCGGGCTCTCTGCCCTCTATCTCAAAAACGTTTGGCCGTGTGAACAAACTGTTAAAACGAAACTTATCGCAAATTTTATGCTCTACCATTTTTATGATAAGTGTTTACATCATTAGAGCTATAAAAACCGAGATAATCGCTGAAAACCAGGGAATCAAACCGGAACCGTATACAGAAAAGAACCGATTAAAACTCAGAACCAGAACCGTCACCGGAACACATATTTTAAATTTTTTGTATACCGATATTCTTTTAACCGAAAAGACAAAACAGAGCCGAAACATTGTTGCGGTTCTGGGTGCAAAAACAAGACTGCAAAGATGGCACTTGGTTTTGGCGAGACCAGTCTTTTTAAAAATATTGCATCCTATATTCTTAGACCCTCATTGAATGTCATGATAACCATTGACTTGTGTTATCCATTTCTGTTCAAATGAAACTGAATGAGGACAGCAGCTCTGGCACAAATCCGTTATCAGAAAGTGGAGGCTATGTCGAAACATACATGTATTTGTATGAAAAGAAACAGGAGAATACAAATAGTTCAGTAGTTTTACAAAAATGTATAATGAATAATCATTGACTGAACTGAACTTCCGGACCATCTACTGGACCTTCAAAATTCTTCTGTTTGAAAAAACGTTTGGTTCAGAAAATTATTAAAGTCGACATAAGTTTCTTTATATTACGGATGGAAAAAATCATTGTTTATTACTTGGATCGATTGGTGCATTATCTAATGGAGATCAGTTTTGTAAGTCATATCCAAACTGGGAATATTCCGACTATGAGAAGGGAAATAAAGTAATAGTATAGATGTAAAATGACAATTTAAATTTTTCATATCTATGTACGAGTAAACATTGGAAGAACCAGGGACGTATGATTGATGGCGTTAACCTTAGTTAGATGGTTTTATCAAATAGTAAGTTAAATGTGTCCTCTTCAACAAAAACTAGGCCATGAAGGTCTAAAACCTTCCTTTTAACCTTTCAACCGATTTGCTGAAATTCATGGAAAATTGGGGCAAAAATGTTTCAAATATTTCAGATGTTATGAACCAAGGCTCGAACCAAATCCTCAGGTTTGATAAGTTAAGGAACCGGTCATCAAACAGAATCTTATACTTCACGATGGGCTCGAACCTCCGGAGGTTCCTGATCCTAAAATGTTTACAAAACAAAGAAGATGAAGTTAAATGGTGGTCAGTAAACTTGAAAAAGTTTCTTCAATTGTGTTTATGTATGTCTTTGAAAAGGGCAAATATGTGTAGAACGTTTGTTTGTGTTTACCGGGGTGAAATTGGGTGGACGCAAAACCAATGCCCGATCTTTATTTATATAATATTTTAATGGTTCATACCGGTATGTACCGGTATACCGAAATAAAACTCCAGGTACCGATACGAAACCGAATACCGAAATAATGCTAGAACCAAAACAGAACCTTTTCCGAAATATAAGTTTTGGTACGTACCAGAACCGGAACCGGAACCGAAATACGATTCGGTTTGATTCCCTGCTGAAAACTGATTTTTGTGACATTTGAGCTTGAATAACTAACGACGCGCACACAAGATTTTATGTGACTTTTGACACAACATTTACAACGCCAAAAAGAAGGAGTACAGAAGTTTCCAACTTATTATCTCAAATTCCGAGGTTGACCCCTTTTTTGTTGCTTATTTGACTGGACTAAAACAGTGCCAAAGGGCCAGGCCAAGCTTCTCTCAATCTCTTGGCGTGTGTGCTTCTAATTTTTATCACAGGTGAAAGGGACCTACAGTTTAAGGCCGAATCCAAAAGGCAAAGATTGAGCATTTTTGCTTTTTCATGGCAATAGCTGGTGAAGGTGACCGGATATGTAAAAGCTATTTTCTAAAGACAGAAAAAATATACCCCATCGGAATTGAATCAGCTGCTTCGGTCTGTCAAGTTAGCTCCAGTACCTGTCAAGTTAGCGGCGCCATGAGTTTTCCGACGGGCAGGAACGGAAATTTTAGTTGGTCTGAGTTTGACCGAGCGTAAGAGGTACACAGAGTATATTAAGTTTGTGCAAAAGTATGTTACAAGTAGAAAGAATCATTTCCGATAATTCGTTCTCTATAAAGTATATATATTCTTGATAACGAACAACAGCCGAGTCCATATAACCGTATCAGTCTCTCTGTCTGTCCGCATGAACGTAGAAATCTCAGAGATGGTAAAAGATAGAGGCTTGACATGTATGGGACATGTACTTCCTATACTTGCAGGCAGCTAAAGTTTATTTTCAATTTTTTTTAAGCCCCCTCCCGCCCCTGCAATTTGGAAAAACTCTCATATTTCCCACAGTTTTGTAGATAGATGGTTCTTACCTTCTAAGGATGTTTAGTAATCAAGATTATCAATCGATTCGCTAAAGAAGTGATACAGATCGGATGCACGATACTCAAGTTATGACCAAAAGAATGTTAATTCCACCGCTTTGGCAGTAGTGGCGTCATCTATTGGTCAGTTTTGAACTGCTTTCTGCTGCTACTGCAGGTATAGACTACATTACAGTCGGGCTTGGCCGACTTTCTTACTCGTTTGTTATGCTGTTATGTTCTTAAAATCTAAAAGTAATATGATTCTAATCATTAATTTTACTTTTCAAACAATGATTCACAACTTTAAGCTTTTCGGTCAACTAGCCTCCTCTTTTGAAATTATGTGCAAACATAACGAGACCTAGATCCGGCCAAAACTTGAAGGTATGGTAACATAATTTTCGAAAATACTAGTAAGTATAAGATTTCGCTTTCGATAAAACTGCACATCAATTAAGGTGATCTAAAAAGATCTAACCAGTTTTTGACATCTTAAAATAAACGGAAGCTAATTTTCGTCGATCTAATCCAGGGAACGGCAATAAACACATGCACATTTTTTCATAGTCATAATCTGAGGAAGAATTATCTGAATTATCCGATTTCAGGGTTTAAGAATTGTCTAGGACGACATATATGTATGGCCGAGCTTCGGCATGCAAAATAGATCACTTTCCCTATTGTTTTGGAGCAACTTCCTTGTAATGCTTTCGTTTTCAGCGAGCAGCTCATATTGCACAACGACAAGTTGATCCCGCCAGATTGTTGTCTTGGACGTTCCTAGTGAAATTTATCACGTTTCTTCGTCCGGATTCTTTGAGAAACTGAAAGTTGGAAATTTAAACCGTCGTTTCTCATCTTTTAAGTTTGCAAACTAAAGTCAACTAAGTTTTTTATCTTTGAGTGTAGTTTTTCAATCATATTCAAGCCCCTTCCCTTCTTTTGCTCTCTCTCTCTCTCTCTTCCACTCTTTCATAATTCAATCCATTTGGGTATTTAACTAATTTCGTTAGACCAACTTGGCTTAACTTTGCACACTTCCACATATAACTCACTATTGAAGAGAGGCAAAAACTTGGCAAAACAAATTAGCATTGAGGAAAACTTGTTTACAAGTCGTTTGGCAATTATTCAATTAAATGGCAACACCGTTGGCCATTTTATATAATTTCTGTATTTGTGTAACTTTTTGTGCTTTTTGCTACCGTTTTCCGAAATGCATTTAGAGCGTTGGAACGAAGGAAATCGCGTAATGCGGCCGCCTCCCTTACCTGGCAATTTGCTGCCTGGCGGGCGCCTTAAAGTATGCTCAATTTTCTTTCCTTTCAATTTCCGACACTGACAGACACGGACACAGACGCCCGTGAGCCTTTGGCACAAACAACTTCCGACGTCCAATGGTGGACATGGCGCAGCAATGCGATCAACCAAGTGGGCAAAGTGTGGGACGGGTCTAAGCCCAGCGACAGCTCGTTAGCAGTTGCATCACAGCAGCAGACAACGTGGCCATGTCGTTCATGTCCATCACCCAGCTCCAGGGTCATGTTCATGTGTTCTGTGTCTGGGCAAAAAGAAAAAGAAGGTAACCTTTGGGCTAAGGGAATATACTCGAGTGTAGAAATTGTGACCTAAACTCTTACATAAAACATATGTTGAGCGAAAAAAATGCATGAGAACTGTCAGTCTGTAAGTTAATCGAGATAGCTACTAACTACACAGAGTAAAATAAAAGCCAACGGAATGTGAGTACTTAGAATGTCCACGAGTATTTACACTTTTACTCACACACGTCTCAGTCGGTTGCGGTAGCTGTCTTCCCATCTGCTGGTAAATCATTTTGTGCCTGAATTCCATGTTTTTTGTACAATCTTATGGTGGATGATAGATTAAAAATGGTCAATAAATGTTGATGAAGCATTCTTTAAGAAGGCGAACTTGTATGAGTTTTAGAGAAATTAATATAATTATGCCGCTTCTTTCCTGCTCAGCATGCATAGAGGACTTCGCTCCCTAGTCTCAAAAGTAGAGCAATCATTAGAGATTAAGCAGGAGCGTTTAGTAACATCCTTTCTAGCGCAATCAGATCTTAAAAGAACTTTATGTGCAGGGACCCCTAGTAGAGTTCACTCGACTCTAGCTCACCAGTAGAGCAGTTAGTTTTTAAACAAAAAAATGTCTGCGTTTGAAGATATGTGAATAGGGGCATTCCTAAGGAAGGTGCTCTCTAGCCGCTTCAATGGGTTTCACCGGTAATCAAGAGCGTGGAAACACTGTGATCTCGTATGTGAACGATGTTGTCATAATAAGCAGAGGCAAATTTCCGTAAACCCAATGCGACACTCTCAGAGTGGACAGCTGGATGTGGCCAAAGACACAGATGCGTAACGGCCATACAAGTGAATGTCAGGCAAATTTTTTAGCGTGGATTTTCGATGTGGATTTTCGATTTTACATAAGTATACTGTGCATGCGTTTCTCTTCAGTTCGGCTTTGACGCAGTGTGATCAGTTCCACGTCTTCAGTGGGCGCACAAACAGAGAGAGCGCTGTCGCGCTTGGCTTCACCTTATTAATTCCACCATGGTTTTCTGTGTGCATTGCTTTGTGGAGCAAGAACGAATTGCGCTCTCAGTTATGTAAGTGAGAGAGCGAGTGTGTGCAAGCGAAAAGAATAGGAATGCAATGAATAGTAGTTAAAAAGCCGCTTTTAAAATTCTTCATGCAATCGTTATTCAAAAATTGTAATTTAATTGTTGAATTTATATGCAATTTTTCTGTATTATCATTACAAATATGATTATACAAAGCCATGTTTGCACTTATTCGTGAACTGTTTCATGATCACATTACATTAATATATCTGTAAACTTACTTAAGTCATCTGAATATATTGAAAAGGGTATACAAGCGACGTAGAGGAAATTGTATAACGAATTGTGGAAGGCGCCAATACAAATTCAAGTGTATTTAACGCAACGCGACAAAAAAATCTCCACCTTGTGGCATTCTGATATACTGCGTTACGCATCTTCGCTAGTTTTAGAGTCTTTGGTGTGGCATTGGTGTCAACTCAACAAAAGCGGAACTTGTACTCTATACCACACATTAAAAAAAGGATCCATTGGATAATTTCGGTATCGGATAGTTAAAATATCGTAAAAAGCATACAAATACTTAATCTGCATTTAATACTTTCACCCAATGTATCTGAAAATCGTCTCAAAGATATGAAAAAGTTAAGAGATGGGTTTTCCATGTAATATTTTATTTATGAATAAATTTATCATTTCTGAATCATTTAGACAAGTTTTTTGGAAAAAAAATTATTTAGTTTTAACATAGGACTATCAGCGAATTCCAAAATTGTGTTTATCACAGCGTCAGACTCATTTGAGGCACGTTTTTCTGACCATACATCGATAATACACTTACAGTCTATCTAAAAAACAGACAACTTTGTGCAAACTTTTTCATTTTAGAAAGACCTTAAAACGACATTTTATTCCGCGTTAGGCTCAAATCAAAACCAGCCGAAACAAAACACTTTCCATTCCTTTTTTTCAAAACAAATTTAAAAAGAAATGGTTACAAGGAAGCAAGTATTCAAAGCTTCTCAACTATTTTCGTCAAATTGTTTTGTGCCATTTTTTAATGCAAAATTAAGTAAATATATCAGCACAATGTTTTACAAAAAATACAATACATACGAAAATAAGTTTTTATTTTCAGTTGAATCAATTAAAGTTACACCTTATTTCCGACACAGTCATCTACATTCTCAGGGAAAAACCTTTCTCATCTTTAATGTCCCTTTACTTCTGAGTTCTCAATTCAATAACCCGAGCCTGAAGCGGAGCAAAAAAAAACGTAGTAAAGGGTTCAGCTTGCCATGTTTATCTTCTGATAAAGATGAAAAGTAATTTTTATGCTTTAAAATTTTCAAAATACTATCATTGTAAAGAACTTAACAATGTCGCATTTGTTGGAATAGCTCTTCCTGAGACACAAGTATCAGTCTAGCGCACTTTTTCTACGCATTTATTTGTTTTATCCAGCGAAAGAGTCAGAAATAATGAAAGATTGCTGGAAAGCAACACTAATTATTAACTTATACCAAAGATTATACAATTAATGCTTGTTATTCTATGCTTATACTAAGTGTGTTAACTTAGGGTATAAAATTTCCCCCACTAATACCGAAGAGCCGAAATGGGTGCACAAACATACACAAAGTCTTCTGTCAATTTGGCGTTTATTTATTTTAATTGCAGCTTCGTCTAAAAGACACAGCTACAATATGATAGAATATAAAATGATACAAAACAAGGGGGGTAGAAAGGAAAACTAAAAGAGTAAGTAGAAGAAACGCCTTCCGATCCGGTGGGGGTAATTTATTTTGTCGGTATGACCAGCTACGCCCCAGCTCGCAGCGTTGGTGATCGGAAGGAATTTCCTAGAAAAACTAGAAACTATGGAAGTGCAAGATTGTGAAGAATAAAAGACCGCAGGCCTTCGTCGGTAAGGTTATCACTGAGAAGAGGAAAGATATTATTGTAATCCATACACAGAATGCGAAAAGGACCATTAGAGGCATATAAAGTAGAAGCAACAGGAAGCCTCAAGGGAATATAGTTTCGTGTTTGTCTTGAAGGGACATTAAGGTTCACGCTTCCAAGTAGGTACTCAGCGTCAATATTACCCTTTATAAGCTTGTTTAGAAACATTATACCCAACATGGTACGTCTATGCTCAAGTGAAGGTAAGTCTAAAATCTTAAGCCTGGAAATATAGGGAGGAAGTCTCAACTGTGGGTCCCAACTCAGGTTGCGAAGGGCAAACAAAAGGAACTGCTTCTGGACACACAGGGTGAGTGCTTGAGGGTTCCAAATACACGAACCAAACTCCAAAATAGGCCTCACTAGGGATATAAACAAAAGCTTGGTCGTGTAGGGATCATTGAACTCCTTAGACCAACGTTTAATAAAACCTAACAATCCCATGGCTTTATTAACAGAAAGTTCAATGTGAGTGCCAAAAGAAAGTTTATGGTCGAGGGTAATATCCAGATCATGGAAAGGTTCAACTTGTTCAAGTTGATAAGAATCCAATAAATAGTTAATCAGAAGAAAAGGTTCTACGATAAAAAGTCATAGATTTACACTTGTCCCTGTCAAATGCAACAAATTGTAAGAGCACCACATAAATATGGAATTCAAATCAATGCTTAATTACATTAGGCAGGTCATTAATGAATAACACGAAGAGAAGAGGTCCAAGATGGCTGCCCTGGGGAACTCCAGAGGTCACAAATACCGGATAAGAAGTGCTACTATTAAAGACTACTTTCCGAGTTCTAGACTGGAGATAAGATTTTATCCAATTAAGAAGCCCCAGTGGAAATCCCAGCAGACGCAATTTCAAAATCAGAAGGCAATGAGAGACACTGTCGAAAGCCTTACTAAAATCAGTAAAGATAACATCTGTTTGTTTACCTTGAGTGAAACCATGAATCACTGAAGAAGTAAATTCCAGTAAGTTTGTAGTAATGGATCTGTTTTTAACAAATCCGTGCTGGTTCGGCGATATAAAAGGAGAACATGAGTGCTGTAACTGAGATGTTATAATTTGTTCAAAGAGTTTAGGTATTGCAGAGAGTTTCGCAATGCCCCTGTAGTTTGAAATGTCAGAACGAGAACCCTTTTTATGTAAGGGAAAAATGAAATATTCTTTCCATGGAGTTGGAAACCTAAACTGCTCAAGTGATTTGGAAAACAAGATGTGGATAGGATAGGCAAGCGAGTCTGCGCATTGCTTTAAGATGCACGATGGCACATTATCTGGGCCAGGAAAAAGGTTAGATTTTAGGGAAAGTAAACCATTCAAGACAGAAGAAAAAGAAATGGTGGGGCAGCTTATGAAATCATATGAGGAAATAGGATAAGAATAGCCTTTGCTGGCATCGGACGACAAGTAAGTTGATTGAAAGAATTTTGCGAAGAGATTTGCAATGTCAATGTCGGACGAGGCATTTTCATGTTTAAAGAAAGGAGAAGAAGGTAAGGCATTGGAACGACGTTTGGTATTTACGAAATGGTAGAAGCTCTTTGGAGCGTTACAAAAGTTACTCTGTACTCGAGACAGGTAGTTTTTATAGCAAATTCGATTTTGGGCTTGAAATTTTGCCCTAGCAGTCGAGTATTTGGAGAAGTCCGTTGCTTTTCCAGATCTTTTGTAAATTTTGAAAAGACGAGACTTCACATTTTTCAAGTGTCTCAGGCTTGCACAACTCCATGGAACATTTTTGTGAGCGCTACTTACACTCTCCTGAGGAATGGAGATATCAAATAGCTCGTACAGTTTAGAATAAAACAGATTGGTGGCAGTTTCAACACAATGCACTTGATTAAGATATGACCAGTCAGTATTAAGCAACAAATTGTTCAGAATATTGTAGTCTGTCTTCCTAAAGCAACGCCTAAGAAGCGCTTTAGTTGGCTTTACTTCCTCGGTTGTGCCTGGAAGATCCAATTGGAGTTCTATGGTAGGATGATAATTATCTTCAGGCAAAGAAATTGGAAATGTACGAGATATAGTAGCACATGGACTATCAGTAAACCATAAATCCAGTGTACGACCAAGCGAGTTTTTAATGAAATTAGCTTGAAGCAGAGATATGATGGCAAGAAGGAAGAAAAAATTCAGAATCGGGGGAAGAGACCCAAGAAACAAAGGGAAGATTAAAGTCACCCACAACGATTTGAAAATCACAGTCGCGACAGGTTTTCGAAATGTACTCTATTGCTAAAGCATGCTTAAGATAAGTGGATTCATCAGAAGACGGAGGAACATAGGAACAGCTCAAGAATATGCAAGAGTCTCCGAGGTGCACTAAGATACACACAAATTCAATGTAGTCAGTGTTAGGAATATGAAAAATGGATGCATTATGATTTTGCTTAACAGCAATCAATACACCCCCTCCATTCCGATTGCTATGGTCAACCCTAAAAATGCAATAAGAGTCGCACAGAATTTCACTATTTAGTATATGAGATTGAAGCCAAATTTCATCATTAAAATGTCAGCCTCGAAAGCAAAACTATTAAGGTAAAGGGATTGGAGTTTACTTCTGATTCCCCTTACGTTCTGGTATTTGATGCCAAGGGACGACTTCAGTTTTTTGAGGTCATAGGCGTTGTCTGTTGTTGTCAGTTTTTGCACTTGTGTTGCTCGTGAAATTCCAAAACAGTCATAGCAATGGCCTCTGCCGACTTGCAGAAGATAGGCAAAGTCTGCTGATCATACAGCTGTACAGTCGACTGCTTTGATGTCATACATCAGAACATCAGAAATTAGTTCTCTGTTCGCTCTCACTTACACTCTCTGAGTGCATTTGGAAATATGCCCGTCTCGCTCCAACCACTGTGATTTTCTATACGGACAATAAGAATCTCAATGCAGACTAAAGCTTATCATCACTCAAAATTGAGAGGCAGTGTACATTTTATCTCTTATACTCATTGCTCCATGATTTATTGACCTGGCGCCTGCTAAAACGTCCGATGATTCAAGTTCGACTATGATATTTTCAAGCCTCTAGACTTCTATAAATGAATAAAATGTTTATGGGCCGATTTCTCATCTTCTACATAGAGCTTTATGTTACATACAGGCCTGTTCCGGTTATGGAAGATGTGAAATCTGCCATAAGTTGTTGGTGTTATCTGACAGATAGCAGCTATCTGACAGAAGTGAAATCGGCCCTAAGCTTGTTTCAATTTACGTACATGTTTTCAGAATTAGCGAAGAACAAAATTATTCCGGTATTCCGGGTTGAGCACGAACCTAGATTCAGCGACTTTCGAACCATGGAGTGAACCCTTGCCGATGCAACCCCCCCGATGCAAGGATGCGTTGCATCCCTGGTTTTAAGCCCTCTCTGGGGTTTCTCTTGCCCAGATGAAACGTGTCGAACAAAAAAAGCTCTGGAGTTCAACTAACTACTTAGCGGATTGCCTTCTTTCCTATCGCTCGACGTGCCTGGCCGACCGCGGGATTGTAGTTTCCTTATCAAGGCTTGTATCCAGCACTGCGGAAAATTCCTGCCAGGAATTTACTAGTTATTTCTTGTGTGTGTGGAACATAACTAAAACAGGGTGACCATCCACCAAAAAGGTGCATGGTCACTCTAATCAGTCAGCTGTTAAGCACTGTTAATTATTTGAATTTAAATAAATTTAATAAAAATATATAATAATTTCCAGTGGAAGTAGTTGCTACTTTATACAAGGGGATGATAAGCCGATGGCTAAGAATGTCACTTTGCAGTGTGGCCCGGATGGAGCACAATTATGTGCACAACTTTATAATGTCATTCCAATCTCCAAAGTAGTATGACATCTCGATTGATCGCCAATCAAATGAAGTATTTCATGGTCCGATACAAGATTGCCTAAATACATTTGAATTAATATTAAGGATTTTGTCAACTCAGTGGCCGGATCAGTACCTTGGCTTTGGTCTATGAGCGAACCGCTGCAACATAGCCGTTAATCGTTCAAAGAGTCAACATGATCGCTGAAAGACCCCGAGACCCCGAGTGCGACTCCTAGGATCAATACCTTGGCGTATCTCTGAACCGCCGCTTAATCAGGAAAATCTATGTGTCACGGGCAGTAGCTACGGTTGCAGCCATGACATTGAAGCTCGATTGGCTTTTCAAGCTTCATAGTGGTGGATCTGGGGGATCCCGTTATGGGGTACGGCATGCTCCACTACCCTCAAGAACCTAGAATCTTCTATGCTATTCTATTCTATTCTTTGCACGATGCTGGTTCACCAGCAAGATGACAGTTCATGACAAAAACATAAAAGCATTTCACCCCAATTTTTCGCTCATCACGTCCAAAATAATTGTTACCAATATATTCCTGAGCTGTGTGTCAGCTGTTCTTTCGATCCACACGCGCTATCGATAGGCCAACTATCGATAAGAATCTGTGGGTTTCGTTCATGTTGCTGGATACTCAAGCAACGAAAAGGTAAACTAAAAATTCCTGGCACAGTTTTTTTTATATGAAGTTTGCCAGGAATTTTTAGTTTCCGCGGTGCTGGATACCCGGCTTCAACAACAAAAAATCAGTAACCGCTCGGTATTAGGTCATAATACAAAGTCGACTGGATTGGACCTCGCTCTCCCATATAAAACCAAATCGCATCAACATCTACACAGATGGCTCAATATTGGAAAGTCAGCTGGGAGGCAAAGTTTTTAGTCCAGGCCTAGGTAGAGAAATGTCCTTTCATCTTTCCGACCCTTGTAGGGTCTATCAGGCAGATGTTGTGCTTATCCAGGAGGCTACTAGCCCTCTGAATTTGACTCCCCATAGGAGGATTTTATGTATCTCCTCAGACAGTCAGGCCGCATTAAAGACCCTAGACGTTAACGCTTACAATGCTAAAACACTTATAGTGTGGAAATCTCAGAATGAGATGGAGCAGCACTTTAAATTACATCTCGTGTGGGTGAGAGATAGCCTACCGACTCACTAGACAGGGCACTACCGCCGGTTTCCTACCGGATGGGAGTACTTTAAGGGCGGCCCTTGCGACATGTAATCTAATAATAAGGGAAACTATCTACAAAATGGCCACGAACCTCAGGAGATCAATTTACAACAGTGAAATCTCTAGGCTTACTTGGCCCACTCTTAATTTTATGAAGAACTTAAAGGCCAATACGCCTAGGCAATTGGAATGCCTCCTTAATCGTAGGAATTCTCACAGGACACTGTCTTATGACTATGGTAGAAGCTGTTGCTTAGTCAATCAAGAAGAAAGCCTCCAGTATCTTCTGTGCTACTGTCCAGCGCTTAGTAGGAGACGATTCGTAACCCTAGGTCAGCCTTTTATACCTGACATTTGAGCAGTCTCTGAAAAAAAGATTGCTTTGTGCTACGATCTAAGTGGTTTAATAGGGATGACCTAACCTTTACTGTCTAGAAGTAAAATTAGGGGGCTATGGCCCAAGTGAAGAAGCTTCGCTGCTTCTATTATCTCCATCTTACCTAAGCTAACTTTCTGATTAAATAAATCAACTTCTGAAAGGAGAGATTTGAACCTGTCGTAAAGCTTAAGTATCTCATTGGAAAGTTGAAATTGATGAAAAGTAAGTGGAAGCTTAAGACTTTTCAGACTTTCAGCTTACTTAAAGAAGCAACTAAGCAAAATAAAAATTTCATCTCCAACCAAAAAGAGAAGCTTCTACAGGGGTGCGCAAGCCCATTGCACAATTGTTGTTATTTTCCGCAAAGGACCATTCCGCTCGTCAACACAGAGAGAAAAAAGCAGTTTAGAAAATAATTTGCCTTCAACTTAAAATAAGAACAAGATGTAAAAATTCTTGACAACAAATGTTCCAAATGTTCCTGGAGTGAGTAAAGTTGTTCTCAATCGGATAGTTCTTGGTTTATACAACCACACAAAAACCGGTTTCCGGCAGAGAGAGGGAGCGAGTTGGCTCTCTTTTTGATCTGAGTTGGCTCTCTTTTTGATCTCTCTCAACCAAGTATAAGTAGCAAAAGTGTGCAACGGCCGAATGAGCTAGCGCGCCATCCCATACGCTGTTCGTTAAGTGCAGAAGGTACCGGCTTTAAGTTCTAGTCAAAACCGAACCATTTTTTCTGTGTTTTTCTTAAAGACTTAAATGCCACAAGTAGGGTAAAGAGTGGGTCGTTGAAGCTTGTTGTACAGCGGTGTCCCTCTGATCCATTATTATCCAGCGCTTGTAAATATTAGTTGCCGCCGCCTTCCTTCCCTGAGGTTATGTCCCATTCCCTATTCCTCCGAGAAGCCTCCGCAGTCGAGTATAAAATGTTCTTAAAAACGGAACAATATTAACTCAAATCAAATTCTTAAAAGCGGGACAAAATCTGCTCAAATTCAAGTTTTGCGTTCTCAAAAAATGTTTCTTGATGTGTGAACATTATACTACAACTGAGAAATACCATTCATGCATAGTTTTTAGTAACTTTGTGCTCATCTCGAGGCTAATGTTCTCGGTTTTTTCCCTCTATGTAGCTTTCACGCTTAGCTTATTTCTATACGTAGTGAAATAACCACATCTTATGTGTTCTCTGTACTTTTTCTCTTCGAGCGAAGGTTTTATTGTTGGCTGCGAATGATTTCGTTGTTGTTTTCCGCGCTTGTAGCCTTCAGGCAATAACTTCTTAATTCTTATGTGATCTCTCCGAGCGAAGGTTTTGTTGTTGACTGCGAACAAAAATCGATTATCTCTTTCTATTTTTTGTGGTTCTTGTTGTTCCACAAGTATTTTCCTCATTTGTACAGATGTCCACGCGGCCGTAAGCTGATCCTAGGCATTTCTGATCTATAAGTTTCGGTTCCTTGAAATAAACTTCTTCATCTTTTTAAGGAGAAACTTTTTCAGCTTCGCTTTGACCAAAGTCCAGCCTTGATTTTAACTTTGCCTTAAGATTGTTTCTTCCGCTCTTAAAGTCCATAGCTCCGTAAAATTTGATATACAACTTTGCACAGCTTGTCCATTATTTTTAATAGGATTTTGCTTTGCTGAAACGAACTCTCTTTTCTTTTTACCCTTTTTTGCCGGGCTATAAATATTTTATACCTCTTATGGTCATCATAAATTCCTTAGTGACTATTTCCTGCTCCTCTTCAGACACTGCGGGCTTTTTGTTTGTCTGTACCTTTGCAACGAACAACCAAGACGAAAGACAACGATGACAACGTCTACAAGTTTTCTATACAGTTGCGTAATTAAAATTTTCATAATTTTCCACCACGGCAAGTTTCCTCTCTCGACTGGAAGGGGGGAGGGGCACAAACTTTTTTAATTCCTTGTTGCCATTTGACAAGCAAATTGCGTGAGACTTTAATTGACTTTGAATTGGCCCTGGAGCTGGAGTTGCTAGCTACTGTTCCCTGCTTCATGTGTGGGCATTAAAATGCAATAATCATTATTTATGACAGCCATAAGACACAATTAAGAGGCTGGCATAAAAATCATAAACAACATTTATGTGAATGACAAATTAGACCGAAAAACTTGCATAAGGCAATCGTAAAAGATGCCGCCGTCCGCCCCCCTTTGCACATTTTCATATTTCATTTCGTTGACCATTTTACGAGTTGCGGACAAAATTTTGATGGTCATGGCGGAAAATGAACGAAAGAAGAAATGACGCTGGCCAGAGGCAACTTTTGATGAAATTTTTGTCTCGCACGAGACAACAACTTGCACAGGAGAATCAAGTCAAAAAAAAAGTTGGACTGGGAAGAAATGAAGGGGAAAGATTAACCACTGGGGACTAGATTCATCGCTTGTTCCAAATTATCAATTCTAATGAGAGACATCGTTAATACTTAAGAAAATTTGTAATCTTTACAAAATTTGTTGAATTCTTGGAATGAAATCTTTAACGTATTTCGCTTTTTTGTTAAGTTTTGTTAAATCTCTGGTCACCATTTTCGTTTAACCCCTTTTTCACCCACGTAGACTTCGGCGGAACTCGCTCGTGCCAATCAGCTTGTCATTCATGCAAAATGCATTCGAAATTGAAACTAAAAATCGAAATAAATCAATCAAAGAGCAAAAACACACAGCTGCCGGCCAGGCGCAATCAACGAACCAACGCCCACAGTTTGAAAATGTTTTTTTTTTATTTTTGGAAATCTGCAACTTGCAAATTTGCAACTGCGAATAGACGAAAACTTAATCAAAGCCGAACCACTGCAACTGCAATCAAAGCCAAAGGAAACTTTCTACAATGTCAGTGCAAGTTTTTCAAGACTTTGGCGAGACGCCCAGAAAAAAATGTGGAAAAAGAGGTGCTTGGCATGAATAATTGTTTGCTTTAAAATTCCATTAACAAGTGAAATAAGCCGGGACGGGCTTTTATTTCTTTTGTCAAAAAAAAAAACTGCAAGAGGACAGTCATATTGAATGACCAACGGAATTAACCAGGGTGGAAATTGAAATACTTTAACTTTTATCAAAAATGTGTTTTTAAATATTCATCTTCTATATAGAATATCCTTATCCTTAGAAGCTATATCATGGCAACTTTAGCAACAATTACTTAATACTATTAAACAGTTTTAAAAGTTATTAAAATTGGATTTTGATAGATACAGTAAAACACTATTCAGTAATATCAATACGAGACCTGTCCGAAACCATTTTTTTTTCATTATTTCATTTTTGACGATTTTTGAAATTGTTTATAAAATCAACAAAAATTTTATGTGCAAAACCGAAAATCACATTTTGGTGGGAGTGTCGAGATCTAATTTCGGATTTTTTTTTGTTTGAGTCAAAAATGAACAATTTTAAAACCGTTCGGTTTCAAAAAGAATAACCCATATATATAAAACAAAGTCGTTTGTGTTACACCACTTACATCTCAAGAACACTTGGACGGATTTTGAAGATATTTGATAAGTTGGATTAGCAGAATAGCAAATAAAAACTCGTAAAAGCAATTACGTTATAATTAGTTTAGTGTAGTTTTCGTAGAGCAAGGGTAGTCTTCAACCCCAAGGCTAGGAAGAAGGATATAACTAACCCCAAGTCTTTCAGACCCATCAGCTTGACATCGTTTTTATTATAAACGATAGTAAAGCTGGTTGACAACATTCTGTTGAAGGAGGCAACCCTCCAGCCAACACAGCACGCGTACAGAGCAGGCCGACCAACAGACACGGCACTGTATCAGCTCGGGAAGTTACTCGAGAGAACAATAGAACATAAGGAAGTGGTTTTTTGCGGCTTCCTAGATATTGAGGGAGCATTTGACAACACATCTCATAGTGCTGTCAAGAATGTCCTAATGAGAAGAGGAATAAACCCCACAATAGGCAGATGGATAGATTCACTTCTACGATGCAGGGAAGCCTTTTACTGTAAATGGCATGTGCTACCGATGTTAACAAACTTTTTTTAGAAGAGCTGGACTTGGCTGACATGTGGTTTCAACAAGACGGTGCCACATGCCACACAACATGCGAAACAATGGCCCAATTTAGAGGCGAGTTCGGTGAACAGTTTATTTCACATTTGGGGCCGATCAATTGGCCGCCTAGATCGTGCGAAATAGCGCCATAAGACAATTTTTTGTGGTGTTGCTAAGGCTCATGTCTACAGCGACAAACCCGCAACAGTTGACGCACTGGAAGCCAATATTGAAGAAGTTATTCGTAACATACCGGCCGTTATGTTAGAGAGAGTATGCCGAAATTGTAGTAGAAATAGGTTTTTATACTCTGTACCGAAGGTACATAGAGTATATTAAGTTTGTGCAAAAGTATGTAACAGGGAGAAGGAATCATTTCCGACCCTATAAAGTATATATATTCTTGATCAGCATCAACAGCCAAGTCGATATAGCCATGTCCGTCTGTCCGTCTGTCCGTCCGTCCGTCCGTATGAACGAAGAGATCTCAGAGATGGTAAGAGATAGAGGTTTGACATGTATGGGACATATATTTCTTATACTTGCAGGCAGATCAAGTTTATTTTCAATTTTTTCCACGCCCCCTCGCGCCACCCCAATCTGGAATATCTCCTACAGTTTTGATGATAGATGGTTCGTACTTTCTAGAGATATCTAGTACTCAAAATTATTTATCGATTTGCTGAAGGAATGATAAAGATCGGATGAACGATACTCAAGTTATGAGCAATTGCGTTCAGCAGAAGCAATCTTAGTGAGAGAGAGAGAGAGAGACTTAGAGAGCGCACTGCGTTGTGCGTTGTGTGTTAACTGGCCGTTTGACTCGTGACCAAATGCGAGCTGCGACATTAAGGGTGCAGAGTATGTTATAGTCGGGCTTGACCGACTTTCTTTCTTGTTTTTGGCTGTAAAGTAGTGCAATCAGCTAGTTGGGCGTAGAGTTGTTTGTGTATAGATATAGGTGGTCGGTAATTATTTCTTCAATGCGTTACAAACATCTGCTCAAAATTATAGTACACTTTTCAAGTGTACAAAAATGTACATTATTTGTTTTAATAATAAATAAATACAAATGAATTTCGAGTAGGCCTGGCTAATACAGCTATAGCTTTTCAACTTTTGATGCTTGAATTTGCCTAGCTTGAACTCATTCTCAATCGAACACTAGAACAATCCATATCAAGCAAACATAAAAAAAACTTTCCTTTTTTCCGTAAAAAAAACATTTATTTTTTTCCATTTTATTATTCTTAGTTTAAGATTTTCTCGAGTTGAAGTGCAGTAAGTATATACAGAGAGTATATCTGTGCCCTTAGTTTAAAGTTTTCTATTATTTTTCTATATAGATGACTGCAAAAAATACTAATGTATCCGGAGGAATTGTGTTATTCGCCCTGAAAGACTGGAAGAAGCCAATCGGCTTCAAAGATCTCTTAAAGTTGGTCGCAGCCCGTATGATGGTAAAAGAAGAGAGCATAAAATCACGCCTTAAAAACGTACTAAACATTGGCGTTAGACAACTATATATAAAAAAAGAAGGGCCATTATACGGGCTGTGGCCCAATGCGAAGATAGCGGCGACCGTCAACACTAAAAAAAGGATGATAATCCGGCCAGCAAAATGCAAAAAAGCCAAAAAAACCATTGGGACCAAATCAAAGAAACCGAAATTTCGAAAGAACAAATAATTTTCTACCGTCTATTTTAAATTATCTGCATTCAAAATTCTAGTAATTCGTTCGTTATCC
>JBAMBO010004280.1:0-14552 GCA_037044535.1 Lordiphosa magnipectinata | reverse complement strand
AATGGGGAAAGAGCACATTCTTGCTTTACGCCTGAGTGTGTGCGGAAAGATTGTGACAGCTCACTTCTAGACCACACTGAGGAAGATGTTTTGCAATAGATATTTTTCTGGAGATTTTGTAGGTGCCGCGGCACACTGCACTATGGTGAAAATGACCACTTTATCTGGCATTTGCATGTTATTTAAAAGTTTTCTAATTAGCACAAACTTGCTGTTAGTGCATTAAGAAAACATCAGACTGTTATGCCCCAAACCAGAGAGGACTAAATAACCAGAGATGAATTCGCTCTCTTAAATTTAGTCCCAAAAAAACCATGAGGCTATCGAGGCTCTGGGAGTTTTCGGACACGAACGCACAGAGCGGTGTCTTTGCCCATGCTTCTTTGTTTTTATTTTTTGCTTGGGTTTCTCTCCTCTCGCACATGTGCGTTGGTTTTTGTTTTTGTAATTTGCTTATGCTTATGACGTCAGACCAACGTTGCGAAGTTGGCACACCGAGCTCGTCGCTGAACTTCGTTCAGTGGTTACACATACATACATACATGTCAAGCCAAAATGTGATTTTGCTTTTTGTCGTCCACTGCTTTAGACCGAAAAAGTGAAAATCGTCAACACCGCAAAATTTGCCATGCATTTGGCTGGAGCGCGCATTGCGACCAGCTTTGCGGCATTAGCGATTCAGCCGTCGACACAACAAGTCCTCTGTGCGAATCTGCTGCGATTTAAAATAATACATTTTAAAAATGCCAAATATTAAGTGCGTAGCTCTAGGCTGTATTGGATGTACCAAAAGTTTTCGAATTCCTGAAAACAGGGTGGGAGAATGGTGTTAAAATTTTGCGACTTGACGTGGATAGCGTCAATGCCCAATCGCGAGTCTGTGAGCGCCATTTGACTGATGTATGTCACTCTGCAGGCGGGTGTTGGCTCCGTACGGGATCGATCCCAACTATTAGTTTGGATCATGCTGGACAGCCTGTTCACTAGCCGTGTTTTGAATCATGGCAAAGAATGTGCTGTGTGGTTGGGTGTTCATGCACATCCCCTCCATCTATTTTGCGTGGCTTTCCCACTGATCCTCGGAAACGCGATCAGTGGGAGCTAAACTGCAATATCAAATCGTCCATGCAGAGCAAAGTGCATTTGTACATCTGCAATAAGCACTTCCACCCTCAGGATGTACTTAAGACGAATAAGAAATTAAAAAAAATGCCTATCCCATTATGGATATTGAGGGGATCCAGGGGGATCAGGAGGAGCTGCTATCTGACGTGGTCCAGGGTGAAGAAGAGGCGGAACACTCAAAAAACAACTCACCCTAAACAGTGCCATTTTCGCCCTAATTTTCAGAAAATCGTAGATATTTTGATTGATATCTCATTAGCTAATTTTCAGAAAATCGTAGATATTTTGATTGATATCTCATTAGCAAGAAGAAGTTTAATTGCTCAGCTTGCGATGAGATTCTATCAAAAATCGACGTGGCGCAGTGGCAATCGAATGAGAGTCTTATTTTCGCAAAAAATTTTACGGAGGGTTGGCCTTAAAGAATCCAACGGATTCGTTCTTCGGCGTGTGCAATGTGCACTACCAGGTATTCCGCATGGAATTTGCTGAAAACCCTTATCGCGCCAACATCTGCACTTTTATTTTTATAAGTGCATAAGGGAGACGCAGAAGACACATCCGCTGTGGTTTGATAAAACCAACCCGTGCTTTGACCATCGCCAGAACTTGTTGAAAACAATGCTGGTCATTTTGTTGCGAAAATGGGCCAGGTGGCACCACGAAAACCTTATATCTGGCCGAAAGCAATCGAGACGTACCGACAATCAACATCAGTCAGCAAAAAAAATCAAAATCCTCTCAAACTCCTGATTTTATACATTTGCAAAGGGATTTATAATTTTGCCAAGAAGTTTGCAACGCATTTGGGACCCCATAAACTATATATATTCTTGATCAGGGCGACGACCTGAGTCGATTGAGCTTTGTCCGTCTGTCTGTCGATGTCCTCAGTCTTGAAGATATCGAGCTGTAATTTCGCACAGAGTCTTCTTTTTACTGCACGCTGCTAATATGTCGGAACCGACCGGATCGGATGACTATATCTTATAGCTGCCACAGAAACCATCAGTCGAAAAATGGGTCTTGGTGCGAAAAACTTTTTTATATTCAATGAAAACGTCCTTAAACTCTGCCATTATTAAAAGTGTATGCTATGCGAACAATAAACCGTGAACTCTTCCCAGAACTCCTTTTTCTCACCTCGAACTTCAAACCCACCCCCGCAACCCATTTCCCACCATTTGTCGTGAATTTTCCAATCACGGGAAATCACATTCAAATTATTTTGCCTACTGTCCATACCGTGTATTAACTCATACGGATGAAAAATAGTGATTTCCATACAGAGTTTATCACACCCTGGGGGCTGATTTTCCAGCATCGGAAACTGAAATCACAAATTATTTGGCATTCTCCGAAACAAACCAAGTTTCAAGTCAATGGGATGAAAAAAGGGATTTTGCATGCAGAATTTTCCGGCCATTTTCCTCGTGGGCGGATTTTTCAAAATCGGGAAAACACGTGTCGAACTATTTCGCGTACCATGCTTACAAGCCGAGTTTTAAGTCAATCGGATGAAAAAAATTTTCCAATACAAACTTTTCCGGCGATTCATTAATTAATTAGTTTTTAAAACATTTCAATAATTTTCCCTTATTTCAATTCTTATAAAATAATGTGTTTGTATTATTTATACTTTTATTTTTCACCCTCCACCTCATTTTCCTATCTTGGGGAATTAATTTCGAAAATGGGAAAAAAACATATATTTCGAAAACTATGCTTTCGGTTGATAAAAATAATTTCCATACAAAATTTTCAGTCAATTTCCTTTGTGTTTGAATTTACCAAAATCGGAAGCTTCTCAAATTTTCTTTCAAAGTGCGTGCCTAGATAAATTAAAATAAATGCGAACTCGATAACAGGTGCCATTCAACAGGTTGTCATTCGCTTAGGCAAAAAAATGAGAAGTCACTTTGGTGAAGATTGGCAACAATAAACAAAAAAATATACAAGAGATACACAAACAGAACGAAATGACAGAGAGCGATATACATGCCCTCCCTTTCGCTTGTGTCTTTTCTCTATCGCATTTGTAGCCAAAACAAAACAGCACGCAGCTGTTTGTCTTTGCTGACTCCGAAAACTGCAACGCCTCGATGGCTTCATGGTTTTTATACTCTGTACCGAAGGTACATAGAGTATATTAAGTTGGTGCAAAAGTATGTAACAGGGAGAAGGAATCGTTTCCGACCCTATAAAGTATATATATTCTTGATCAGCATCAACAGCCGAGTCGATATAGCCATGTCCGTCTGTCCGTCCGTCCGTCCGTCCGTCTGTCCGTCCGTCCGTATGAACGAAGAGATCTCAGAGATGGTAAGAGATAGAGGTTTGACATGTATGGGACATATATTTCTTATACTTGCAGGCAGACCAAGTTCATTTTCAATTTTTGCCACGCCCCCTCCCGCCCCCGCAATTTGGAAAAAACGTCATATCTCCTACAGTTTTGGAGATAGATCGTTCGTTCCTTTTAGAGATACCTTGTAAACAAAATTATTTATCGATTTGCTGAAGGAATGATAAAGATCGGATGAACGATACTCAAGTTATGGGCAAAAAACGGCCACTTAACACCACCCACCCCCCACACCAATAACCACAGCAACATACCCTAACCGTTCAACACAGGCAATCTTAGTGCTAGAGAAAGAGAGAGAGAGAGAGAGAAACTTAGAGAGCGCACCGCGTTGTGCGCGGGGTGTTAACTGGCCGTTTGACTCCTGAGCAAATGCGAGTGTAAGGGTACAGAGTATGTTATAGTCGGGCTTGACCGACTTTCTTTCTTGTTTTTCTGTTAACTTAACAGTGAGAGCGATTTCATCTCTGGTTATTTAGTCCTCTCTGCATGTATTCACCGTTGCGAGCGCTCCCAATCGATGCAGCTTCTGAAAGTATAAGATCACCAAGCACAGGAAAAAAAATTTATACACCCAAAAAAAAATTTAGTTTCACAAGAATTTAGATGCTTTGAACCAACTCTCTCGCTCGCAATATGGCGGACCGAAAAACGGATGAGGAGCAGAGAAAAAAGGAATAGCGAAAATTTACATATTGATGGATGGATGAAAAATATTTTCAGGGATTATTTGATTTCTAGATTCTTCGTTGTTTCTACCGTACAAAATTCACTCTCACCTCACTAATTCACAACAAAAAACAACAAAAATTTAATTATTCAAGATTGGCGTTTTTTCCATATTTGGCCACTGACGCCGGCCATGCAATTGGCGATAGAACCTTTTCGTTTCTTACACGAGACACAAAAAAAAAACGATTTTTCACCAAGATTCCATATTTTGGTTTGATTTTAGGCGTTTTCCCGGTTTTCCACTCTACTTCGATCCCGATTTACACAAAATCAGCCGCTCCGCCGAGTTCAGATTTCGCACTAGTTGGTCGTGGAGCTTTCCCTCTTGTGTGTGACATACGCAGTTTACCAAAAGCTCTCTCTGGTCGACGTTTGTGGATTCTTCTGGTGGCTTGACTAAAATAACGGGGCATTCAAGGCGAAGAGCAAATTGGGATTAAGCGCTGATTTTTGAGAGAGCGCAACTTCGATCCAAATGCTGACGACCTTTGTACTTTCTTTTTCGGGCTTGGCGCTTAAGTCCACATTGGGCTGGCTCGTATAGAGCTCAAATCAGGCTTATTATTAGGTGCCACACCTGCAAGACAGGAGTGGAGACGAATGCCAAACGCCTGATCAGAACCAAAAAAAAATAAATTTGTCGCATAAATGCCGGCGACAACACGACTAATTTGGCCACTTACCGCTGTGAGGGGGTGGCACTTTAAATTTATAAACTCTCTCTGGATACGACTAGCACTTGACTTATTCACAGCTCTTGAAAATAATTTTGTCTGAAACTTTACGAAAGAGAAATTGATTTGCTCTGTTTGAGGGGAATTGTCAACCTTTCTTGACGAACAGCAATATCTAATAGAAAGATGCCTGCTTCATCGGCTCGAAAGAAAGCTATTAACAGAGTCTGTGAGATCGTCGCCATTTTTGGCCTGCACTCTCACTCAGTTATCTGCGTATCTGAGTATCTCCATCTTTTACCAATTACGTGGAATTAACGAGCCCTAGGTGGCGCTAACAAACTAAAAGATTGCCTATTTCTATGATGCAAAGAGTATCTTGGGGATTAAATACAGCGACAAGCGCACTACAATTTCCCCCCCGCCAAAATCACACTTTGGGGGAAGTTCACCAATCGTGTGATCCTAATGTAATCTACTATTGTTTCAAGTCCTTAGCGTGAAATTTGCCAACTACTCGACCTTGTAAGTCTTCAACCTCATAGTACGCATTTCCTAGCTTTCGTCTAGTTCTGGCCTTTATAAACGCTGGTGCCAACTTTGAACTAAATCCTTTTTGGAAATTACTTTGCTGGAAATTACGCCTATATATTTCCTGACCAACGTTAAAGGACACGTCTCTGCTACGCATATTATAATTCTTTTCATTGCGGATATGTTGAGCTAGCATTACCTCTTTTGCTTTTTTCCGAATAATGTCAAAAGAATCCTCTCTACTAAATTGCACTGTTCTGTCTTCTAACATTTCTAGTGCCCGTAGGAGTTTGAAATTTGACCCATCCGTGATCATATGTTGGCCAAAAGCCAATCGATATGGACTGGTATGTATTGCCGAATGAATGCTACTTCGGAGAGCACAACAAATGCGGCTGAGATGTTCATCCCAGTTCTTTTGATTGGATGAACATACGATTTTATGGCAGCTATAACGGATCTATTTACTCTCTCCGAAGCATTAGCCTGGGGAGCATAAAAAGCAGTGTATGTATGATTTATGTTGTATTTCGCTAACAACGAGTTGAACGCGTTTGACTTGAACTGAACTCCATTGTCAGAAACAATGGTTTCAGGCACTCCAAAGCAGTGAAAAAGATCCTGTTCCAGGAATGGATTTATGGCCTCAGCAGTAAACTTTTTGACTGCTTTGAGAAAGGGAAACTTTGATAGGTGGTCCAAAACTACAAATATTCCAATGTGGCCAGATCGACTGCGCGGGTATGGGCCAAGAAAGTCTACATAAAGTTTTTGGAAAAATCTTTCCGATTGACCTGTGAATCCTAAAGGTGGTCGCAGAGTATGGTTTGGATATTTGCTACACTTGCACACGTCACATTTATTAATGTAGTTCTTAACGTCAGTGACCAAATTTGGCCAATAATACCAGCGTCGCAGCTTTTCTACAGCTTTATTTATGCCACAATGCGACGATAACGGGTCTTCATGGGCCCATGATAATGCAATAGACTAGTTCTTTCGGCAACCATAATTTCCAACAATTATCGTCGGCTAGTTTTTCGTCTAAAGCATGCTCCGCTCGACGATATACATGATCGTCTACCACTCTAAGATCAGGCATTTGAGACGCGTTTGCCAGGATCTTAGTCTTTAGTGCCACATATTCTGGGGTCTGAAATGACTTGGAGTTAATATCAATTACACCAGAATCGCTTATAGCCGATAAGTCCTCAGTAAAAGTCCTAGACAGAGCATCTGGAACTATATTTTGGCTGCCCTTTCTGTGATGGATTTTAAACACAAAGCCTTGTAATTTTAAAGCCCATCTAGCAAGACGAGAGCTTAGAACGCTCTGCGACATAAGCCATTTGAGGGATGCGTGATCCGTAACAATCGAAAATTCCTGTCCCTCAATGTAGGCTCTGAACTTTTTTACGGCCAGAACAGCTGCCAGACATTCTTTTTCAGTGACAGTGTATTTTCTTTGGCACTGATTCAGCTTTCGTGACATGGAAGAAATGGGGACCTCTGCAACTTCAATATTTGTTTGCATCAACACGGCGCCAACACCAGTGTTACTTGCATCACAATGGATGGCAAACGGCTTTTTGAATTCCGGACTATGTAACACAGGCGCGGTACTCATATGGGTCTTTAGAGCTTCGAACGCTTTTTGAGCCTCATCAGTCCAAACAAAAGTACGTCTCTGCTTCAACGTATCTGTTATGGAAGATGCAAGAGCAGCATAGTTCCGAAAGAATTTGAATCCGTTTGAAAGTATCAGATACAATCAGCAGGTCATCGAGGTATATAAAAGCCTCATTTCTCAAGTGAGCAGGGATTATTTTGTCCATCAACCTAGACATGGAATGTGGAGCATTGGTTAAGCCAAATGGCATTACCGTGTACTGGTACAGTGGCCTCCCAGGCACTGTAAACGCAGTTTTGTCACGGGATTTGGGTTCTAGCGGGATTTGCCAAAAGGCATCATTTAAATCTAAGCTAGTTATAAATTCTGCGGCCGGGAGTCTTGCTATTATACCATCTATTAAAGGCATCGGGTATGCGTCTTTAACTGTGACTTCATTGACCTTCCTGCTGTCTATGCAAAGACAAACCTTTCCAGGCTTTTTCACCAACACAGCAGGCGAAGACCAAGAGCTGTTTGATACCTCTATTACTCCTAGTCCCAGCATACGATCTAGCTCATCATACATTAGCTTCTCCATAGCTGGGGACGCAGCATAATGACGCTGTTTTATGGGCTTTGCATCAGCCACGTAAATTGTATGCGAGATAAGTGACGTTTTTCCTAATCCTTTCCTTGCAAATGAAGGGAATAAACTGATTGTGTTTACCAACAACTGCTTCTGCTTATCGGTCAAAGGTCTTAATGAAGAGTCTTCAAGCGCAGAAACACTGGGCCCATCAGGTACCAGATGGAGTGGGAGTAGTTGGAATTGGGTCCAAAAATCTATCCCTAGGTATAAGTCACCAGAAAGGTTAGGTACAATATAAAAACATATCTTCTTTGTCTCGTCTCTATAGATTACTTCAGCTACGAGTTTACCAGTTATCTTTTGAGACTGGCCATCAGCAGTTCTTATGTTGGCTGTTAATGTTTTGAATTGCATACCTTCTATCACTTCGGAAGCTAACTGGCCTCCAATGCAGCTAACTGAAGCGCCTGTGTCTAATAAGCCAACTACAGACTTTCCGAGCATAGCAACTTTGGCATATGGCCGATAATCGCCAATTTTTCCAACTATGGCCGAAAGCAATAGATTTTTCTCAGCTTGAAGTTGATGATTAAACTTTTTTCTACGAAGACGGGAGCGGGACTTTGAAATTTTTAATGGATCAGTGCACGCACTGAAAGACAAGTCTGGGAAGGTTTCATAGTCTGGGAGTATTTGTTCGGATTTAGAAGGAGATCTTAATCGGTGTTCGTTCCTTTGGAAACAAACTGTTTGCGTGTACCTTTCGGCTGTACACGTGCCGATGAGTTTTTTGCATGCCCTGAATTGCATTTGCGGCAGCTGGGTTTATACGTATCAGCTTTTCCACAACAATAGCAAAATACTCTTCGATCTGAAACGCATTCTTGGTATCGGTGACCTTTATCACCACAATTCCAACAAGTCGCTTCAAAGGCTGCCAGCTCATAATCTTCTTCTTCCTCTTCCGAGGATACTAAGTCAATATCGGCTTAAGTTTCCACAGCACAGACTTGTTTGCGTGATATAGGACGCGTTATACCAGTTAAAGGACGAGCTTTGTTCATGGCTTGCATAAAAATTTCGCGTGTGCGCACGAATGTTCGCAGTTGAGAAATTGTGGCTGAAGGCTCATAAAGAATCTCGTGTTGCGTTTCTGGAAGAAGATTAGCTCGGAGGGATTCTACTAAGGCAGATTCGGACATTGGCTCAACTAGCTTATCAGCAAGTGCAGCTATAACGCCATAGAAGTCGTCAAAGGACTCATTCATGCGTTGTTTGCGCTGCTCAATTTCTGACCGGATATTGCGATCAGTTCGCGTGTCTTTGAATTGGCCTCGGAGCGCTAAGCATAGTTCTTCCCATTTAACTTCTTTTACACTTTTGTGGTATCGCCAATACCATTCACTTGCTCCACTATCAAAAAGGTTGCTGGCATTTCGCGCTACCAAATCTAGATCTAAAATTTGATCTGCTAATGCCTCGACCCTATAGATAAAATCATCTATAGACATTGGACCTTTACCAGTAAATCTAAGCTTCCAATTAAACATGATTTGGCTGATTTTATCCGGTTTTAAATCATTCATGATTGGAGTACGCGCTCTTGTACGAGCACTACTGTTCGAGCGGGTAGTAGGTGGACCTTGAGACTGGTCGTTCTGTGCAGAAGGAGAACCGCCAACGGAAGGCGTTGAGCTGTTTTGAAGTCCTGCTGTTATCGCTTGAGTCAAACGGTCTGTCTGCTCGGACATTACAGCCGCGAGAGTTCGGGACTGCTGAGCCATTGAAGCTGCTATGGGTTCAGAGATGGCTCTCTGCATAATATCTACCATGGCAGGTTCCACTAAAGGAGCTACTGGAGTAGGAGATGGATTGTTCTCTACTTGGGGCGGCATATCTACGTCTATTAGTGCTGGTGTTGGTTTTTGGGATCTAGTCACTAATGATTGTGCCACTGAAGGAGCTCGAGGGTTATTCCTTGTTCTTTGCTCAGAACTCAGATTTTCTACAGAAGCCGAGCTGGAATTATCTAGTGGTTGTTGGCACTCGGGTCAAGTTTTCTTATTTCCCGACTTTGTAATAAAACAAACCCGATGAAAATAATGACCACAGCTTGTTATCAGCTGTTGTGCTTGATATATAATGACTTGTGAACAGATATAACAAGTTTGACCAGAGTCGACGGTAGTGGCCAAGTTTTCATTGCTATGAATCAAGGACATATCCAAATAATTTTGCGAAATAACTAATCAAATAATTGTGAGATATAATTTAAAAACAGATTCAAATTAACAAAAATAAATAAATTTCATACAAATGATTGGAGACCATGCAATCGCTTTCGTACGACAGTGTTTATTGCATTAGCTTTGACTGTACAAACACGTAACAAGAGGAAAGGTAGAAGGGATTATGTGAGAGCATATTCTTTATTAAGTGGCAGGTTGTAGCACAAGTCGACAAATACCTGACTCCGACAAAAACAAAATATGCCATCCACATTCTCAATTTGAAGCTTATAAAGATATCTTTATCTCTCGCAAGATACGAAGTTCAGCCTACAAATATAAGGCAAAAGGCAACTAATATTCATCCTGTCACTCACGATCTGCAATAAGAGTATAGACCGCTTCATATAGCTAGGAAGATAAATAATTAAGCGACAGAGGGGAAGGGATATTTAAGTTGCTGGGCAATAGACTTAAATTTCAAAGTCGTGTTGACTCCATACAGCAACTAGAGGGTGTGAATGCTCCAGTATATAGTTTATTGGCTGGCCGTAGCTTACTATCCACGTTTAACCGTAATCCAGATATAAAACATACTGGCAATAGCAGAAACACTAGGGATTAAATGATTTTAGCCAACGATAGATCACGGAGCTATATCTATAAAAAGCTATATAGCATCTCCTGTAGATCATGCTAAAACACATAGGTTAATTGATAAAATTTGATTCTAGGAAATAAAGCAAAATATAAGCTGTTATTTCTCCTTAGATACAAAACAATTAACAGGACATAAGGGAAAGACGGAATCAAACGAGTTTCGTTGAGTTTTGAATCAGATGTTTTTGATTCATTTAAATATTTTGCATTTAGGTCGGGGCTTGCCGGGCAAAGCAACCAAATTGGCTGCTTCGGGCCACACGTTGGGCGCCAAATAAAATTATAATATAGATTATAATAACTGTAACATACAACGGAGCGGTCTGTTAAGTTAGAACGAGAAGATGGGATTGTAGCTTCTAGCGGAGCACGCGCTGGTTCCGGCTCAAAGGACGTCGGTAAAGGGATGGGTTCAGAAGGGTTATACCACCGTGCTACACACTCGCTTGCTCTACAAATAATTCTATCAGATTCGCGTGCTGGTTTGAAGGGACAGGACAATGCTCAATAAAACTCGCTGGAAAGGAAAAATAAAAAGGGAGAACAGATGGACAGCAGAAAAGAATAGAGAAGCCTAGAAGAAAGGACATTACGTGAAGGACTAGACGAATACCCGTGTTGGGTTCATTGCACCGGCTAATGCTGTTTGTGAGGCTGCGCTGATGTTACTGCGACAGCATATGTTGCCCACCCTACCTGATCACCATGCCGCAAGACCCAAGGAGAGGTCGGTGATCCCTATAAAAACACACAAACTATCTCATTGCCGTACTTCGACGACGCATGGCTCCATATAAAACGACAAACTAAAACATTTTCAAAAATTAATCACAAAATTTATTTAAAAGATATTCCTCATGCTTCAAACTCAAATCAAAATTCATTTCACTGACAAGGGCAGTTTAAATATTTAAAAGAATTATATAAAAATTAAAGGGTATGAACTAGCAAGGTAAATAAAAATAAAAGAGATTTAAAAAGGCAGGTAAAAGCTCAGCAGCAAACTGCACGAAATAAAATTAAATTTAAATATGGGTAAAATTTTTAAGTATGATAAGATTTAAAATATAAATAAAAAATTTAAGATTTCTTTTCAGGTTAATATTATTTTCATGACTTAAAAGCAATTAAAATTGGGGTTCAGAGTAGAGTAGCGCAAACAACAAGAAAATTTGATCAATTCCAATCACTAGTGTAGAAAATTACGGGGTATGCTTTTTAAATCTTAATCTCTTCTGGCCAAAAGCTCAAACGCTAAGCATCTCTTTTCTTTTGCACTTTACTCTCTTTAAGCGATTTTCTCTGTCGGTTGATTTAGTTATAAGAGATTACACCTACATTCATTGTCATGTATTCACCGTTGCGAGCGCTCCCAATCGATGCAGCTTCTGAAAGTATATCACCAAGCACAGAAAAAAAAAATTTATACACCCAAAAAAAAATTTAGTTTCACAAGAATTTAGATGCTTTGAACCAACTCTCTCGCTCGCAATATGGCGGACCGAAAAACGGATGAGGAGCAGAGAGAAAAGGAAAAGTGAAAATTTACATATTGATGGATGGATGAAAAATATTTTCAGGGATTATTTGATTTCTAGATTCTTCGTTGTTTCTACCGTACAAAATTCACTCTCACCTCACTAA
This sequence comes from Lordiphosa magnipectinata, assembly GCA_037044535.1. Taxonomy (NCBI): domain Eukaryota; kingdom Metazoa; phylum Arthropoda; class Insecta; order Diptera; family Drosophilidae; genus Lordiphosa; species Lordiphosa magnipectinata. Next base: position 2,389 of record JBAMBO010004280.1, on the reverse strand, counting down.
TTCACAACAAAAAACGAGAGCGTAAGTTAAAGTCGGCTCTAACCGACTTCGATATACCCGTTACTCATGGAAACAAATGTTTAATAGCCTTACTGTATGCCTGAGGTGGGTCAGCCGAAAAGTATGCAACATTTTTGAACTCGTCTCTCTCTCTCTCTCTCTCTCTCTCACTAAGATTGCTGCTGAACGCAATGCTTAGGTTATGAGTGGGGTGGGTGGTGGGTGTTACCTGATCGTTTTTTGCTCATAACTTGAGTATCGTTCATCCGATCTTTATCATTCCTTCAGCAAATCGATAAATAATTTTAAGAACTAGATATCTCTAGAAAGTACGAACCATCTATCATCAAAACTGTAGGAGATATGACGTTTTTTCCAAATTGCGGGGGCGTGAGGGGGCGTGGCAAAAATTGAAAATAAACTTGATCTGCGTGCAGACAATAGGAGTCTACATTTCAAATTTGGTTGCTCTAGCTCTTCTAGTCTCTGAGATCTAGGTGTTCATACAGACGGACGGACGGACGGACGGACGGACAGACGGACAGACGGACAGACGGACAGACGGACAGACGGACATGGCTATATCGACTCGGCTGTTGATGCTGATCAAGAATATATATACTTTATATGGTCGGAAATGATTCCTTCTGCCTGTTACATACATTTGCACGACTTTAGTAGACCCTTTTACTCTACGAGTAACGGGTATAAAAAACAAAAATTTAATTATTCAAGATTGGCGTTTTTTCCATATTTGGCCACTGACGCCGGCCATGCAATTGGCGATAGAACCTTTTCGTTTCTTACACGAGACACAAAAAAAAAACGATTTTTCACCAAGATTCCATATTTGGGTTTGATTTTAGACGAATTTAAGGCGTTTTCCCGGTTTTCCACTCTACTTCGATCCCGATTTACACAAAATCAGCCGCTCCGCCGAGTTCAGATTTCGCACTAGTTGGCCGTGGAGCTTTCCCTCTTGTGTGCGACATACGCAGTTTACCAAAAGCTCTCTCTGGTCGACGTTTGTGGATTCTTCTGGTGGCTTGACTAAAATAACGGGGCATTCAAGGCGAAGAGCAAATTGGGATTAAGCGCTGATTTTTCAGAGAGCGCAACTTCGATCCAAACGCTGACGACCTTTGTACTTTCTTTTTCGGGCTTGGCGCTTAAGTCCACATTGGGCTGGCTCGTATAGAGCTCAAATCAGGCTTATTATTAGGTGCCACACCTGCAAGACAGGAGTGGAGACGAATGCCAAACGCCCGATCAGAACAAAAAACGAGAGCGTAAGTTAAAGTCGGCTCTAACCGACTTCGATATACCCGTTACTCATGGAAACAAATGTTTAATAGCCTTCCTGTATGCCTGAGGTGGGTCAGCCGAAAAGTATGCAACATTTTTTTAACTCGGCTATTTATTATCCGATCTTGATGAAAATTTCAGGGCTTATAGATGTTGCGAATATAAATCTACGTTTTGAATTTGAGATCGATATCTCAAAAATTGTGGGAGTTATTCAACATTTTCTATTGTGGGGGCGTGGGTCTGCGTGGTAAGAATTTGAAATAAACTTGATCTGCGTGCAGACAATAGGAATCTACATTTTAAAATTGGTTGCTCTAGCTCTTCTAGTCTCTGAGATCTAGGTGTTCATACAGACAGACGGACGGACGGACGGACGGACGGACGGACGGACGGACAGACGGACATGGCTATATCGACTCGGCTGTTGATGCTGATCAAGAATATATATACTTTATATGGTCGGAAATGATTCCTTCTGCCTGTTACATACATTTGCACGACTTTAGTATACCCTTTTACTCTACGAGTAACGGGTATAAAAATAAATTTGTCGCATAAATGCCGGCGACAACACGACTAATTTGGCCACTTACCGCTGTGAGGGGGTGGCACTTTAAATTTATAAATTCTCTCTGGATACGACTGGCACTTGACTTATTCACAGCACTTGAAAATAATTTTGTCTGAAACTTTACGAAAGAGAAATTGATTTGCTCTGTTTGAGGGGAATTGAAGAACAGCAATATCTAATAGAAAGATGCCTGCTTCATCGGCTCGAAAGAAAGCTATTAACAGAGTCTGTGAGATCGTCGCCATTTTTGGCCTGCACTCTCACTCAGTTATCTGCGTATCTGAGTATCTCCATCTTTTACCAATTACGTGGAATTAACGAGCCCTAGGTGGCGCTAACAAACTAAAAGATTGCCTATTTCTAGGATGCAAAGAGTATCTTGGGGATTAAATACAGCGACAAGCGCACTACAGCCTGTGTACTTAGGTTATGTAGTTCTATTATTTCAGCATTTCAACATGGATCAACGATCAACGATCGACGCTTCGATCTACCACTAACCGCTTAGAA
>JBAMBO010004278.1:0-17780 GCA_037044535.1 Lordiphosa magnipectinata | reverse complement strand
TCTTTTTAGTTTTTGTCGTAGATTTCGATTTCGTTTTCGATTGCGTTTTGGTTTTCGTTTTCGGTTTTATTTTGGATTTCGATTTAGTTATCGTTTTTAATTTCATTTTCGATATCGTTTTGGTATTCGTTTTCGATTTCGTTTTGATTTTCGTTTTCGTTTTCGACTTCGATTTCGATATCGTTTTCGATATCGTTTTCGATTTCATTTTCGATTTCGAATTTGTTTTCGATTTCGTTTTCGATTTCCTTTCCTATTTCGTTTTGGTTATGGTTTTCGATTTCGTTGTCGTTTTCGATTTCGTTTTGGTTTTTGATTTCGTCTTAGATTTCGTTTTCGATTTAAACTTCGATTTCGTTTTCGATTGCATTTTCGATGACGTTTTCGTTTTCGATTTCGTTATGTTTTCGTTTTCGATTTCGATTTTTCGTTTTGGTTTTTGATTTCGTCTTAATTTCGTTTTTAATTTCGTTTTCGATTTCAATTTCGTTTTCGAGTTCTTTTTCGTTTTCAATTTCGATATCGTTTTTGTTTTCGTTTTCGATTTGGTTTTCGATATCGTTTTCGATTTCCTTTCCTATTTCGTTTTGGTTATGGTTTTCGATTTCGTTTTGGTTTTTGATTTCGTCTTAGATTTCGTTTTCGATATTGTTTTCGTTTTCGATTTCGTTTTTGTTTTCGATTTCGATTTGGTTTTCGTTTTGGTTTTCGATTTCGTTTTCGACTTCGATTTCAAATTCGTTTTCGATTTCGTTTTCGACATCGATTTCGAATTCGTTTTCGATTTCGTTTTCGACTTTGATTTCGATTTCGTTTTCGATCTCGTTTTCAATTTCGTTTTCGATTTGGTTGACAATTTCGTTTTCGATTTCGTTTTCGGTTTCATTTTGGAAGTCAACTTATAGCCTATTTCCACCAAAGAAATGAAGCTTCATTTCTTGAAATGACAAGAAATGAAGAAAATGATATCATTTCTTCCATACAAATTGTTGTTGCATTTTGCCCTTCATTTCCTTCATTTCTCAAAAATGATGGCATTCCCCACGAAGGAATTTGGTATTTTTTTAAAAAGTACTCGCTACTCTCTGGCACTACTCGTTACTCTCTGGAAATAGAAAGTGTCATCACCAATAACCTATTGATTTGAATTTAAAAATAAGGCGCAGTTTTGTTTTTAATATAATTTAGTCAAAATAAGTTGTGTATTTAGCTTTCTGCTGATTATTCAGGGCGTTAACAATGCGTTCGCCCAGGGTAATTGCTTTCTTGCCGGGTATGTCTTTTTTTGGGTAAATATTGCAAAAAGTCCCCGTGAGTTTGAAAGTGGCGGCTGTTGTTTAAATCAAACCATTCAGCTGTTTTTGTCAACGTGGCATTGCGAATATCAAAATGATGAAGATTTGCCAATGGAAACAGCATCATTTTTAGAAATGAAAATGATAAGAAATGAAGCCAGTGGAAATAGGGTATATGTTATCGTTTTCAATTTCGTTTTGGTATTCGTTTTCGATTTCGGATTTCGTTTTTGTTTTCGTTATCGATTTGGTTTTTGATTTCGTCTTAAATTTCGCTTTCGTTTTCAATTTCGTTTTCGATTTCAATTTCGATTTCGTTTTCGATTTCGTTTTCGGTTTCATTTTCGATTTCGTTTTTGTCTTCGATTTCGATTTGGTTTTCGATATCGTTTTCGATTTCATTTTCGATTTCGTTTTCGTTTTCTTTTTCGATTTCGTTTTCGATTTCAATTTCGATTTCGATTTCGGTTTCATTTTCGATGTCGTTTTCGATATTGTTTTCGTTTTCGATTTCGTTTTTGTTTTCGATTTCGATTTGGTTTTCGATTTAGTTTTCGACTTCGATTTCGTTTTCGATATCTTTTTCGATTTCGTTTTGGTTTTTGATTTCGTCTTAGATTTCGTTTTCAATTTCGTTTTCGGTTTCATTTCCGATCTCGTTTTCAATATCGTTTTCGATTTGGTTGACAGTTTCGTTTTCGATTTCGTTTTCGGTTTCATTTTGGATGTCGATTTAGTTATCATTTTCAATTTCGTTTTGGTATTCGTTTTCGATTACGTTTTGATTTCGATTTCGTTTTCGATTTGGTTGTCAATTTCGTTTTTTATTTCGATTTCGATTTCGTTTTGGTTTTCGATTTCGTTTTCGGTTTTATTTTGGATTTCGATTTCAGTTCTTTTTCGTTTTCAATTTCGATATCGTTTTTGTTTTCGTTTTCGATTTGGTTTTCGATTTGGTTTTCGATTTCCTTTCCTATTTCGTTTTGGTTATGGTTTTCGATTTGGTTTTGGTTATTGATTTCGATCTCGTTTTCGATTTCGTTTTGGTTTTCGGTTTCATTTTGGATTTCGATTTAGTCATCGTTATCAATTTCGTTTTCGAAATCGTTTTGGTATTCGTTTTCGATTTCGTTTTGGTTTTCCTTTTCAATTTCGTTTTCGATATGGTTGACAATTTCGTTTTCGATTTCGTTTTAGTTTTTGATTTCGTCTTTTTTTTTTGGATGTCGATTTAGTTATCGTTTTCAATTTCGTTTTGGTATTCGTTTTCGATTACGTTTTGATTTTCGTTTTCGTTTCCATTTTCGATTTCGATTTCTATTTTGGTTTTCGATTTCAATATATTTTCCGATGTCGTTTTCAATTTCGATTTCGTTTTCGATTTCATATTCGATTTCGTTTTGGTTTTGGTTGTCGATTTGGTTGTCGATTTCGCTTTCGTTTTCGATATCGTTGCCAACTTCGTTTTCGATTTCGTTTTGGTTATTGTCTTCGTTTTTAATTCCGATTTCGATTTCGTTTTCGATTACGTTTTCGATTTGGTTGTCAATTTCCTTTTCAATTTCGTTTTCGATATGGTTGACAATTTCGATTTCGATTTCGTTTTAGTTTTTGATTTCGTCTTTTATTTTTGGATGTCGATTTAGTTATCGTTTTCAATTTCGTTTTGGTATTCGTTTTCGATTACGTTTTGATTTTCGTTTTCGATTTCGTTTTCGATTTGGTTGTCAATTTCGTTTTCTTAATTCGATTTCGATTTCGTTTTGGTTTTCGATTTCGTTTTCGGTTTTATTTTGGATTTCGATTTAGTTATCGTTTTTAATTTCGTTTTCGATATCGTTCTGTATTCGTTTTCGATTTCGTTTTTATTTTCGTTTTCGATTTCGTTTCGACTTCGATTTCGATACCGTTTTCGATTTCGTTTTCGATTTCATTTTCGATAACCAATATGTTACCGAAATCAAAAACCACAACCAACAAGAAATCGAAATTGAAAACCATAACCAAATCGAAAGCGAAAACGAAATCGAAAACGAAATCGAAAACCAAAACGATATCGAAATCGAGAACGAAAACTAAAACCAAAACGAAAACTAAATCGAAAATGCAATCGAAAACGATATCGAAAGCGAAAACCAAATCGAAAACGTAAACAAAAACGAAATCGAAATAAAAAACGAAATCGAAAACGATAACAAAAACGAAATCGAAAACGAAATCGGAAACGAAATTGAAATCGAAATTGATAACGAAGTCGAAGACGAAATCAAAAGCCAAAACGAAATCGAAAACGAAATTGACAACCAAATCGAAAACGTAATCGAAAACGAAATCGAAATCGGAATTAAAAACGAAGACAATAACCAAAACGAAATCGAAAACGAAGTTGACAACGATATCGAAAACGAAAGCGAAATCGACAACCAAATCGACAACCAAAACCAAAACGAAATCGAATATGAAATCGAAAACGAAATCGAAATTGAAAACGACATCGGAAAATATATTGAAATCGAAAACCAAAATAGAAATCGAAATCGAAAATGGAATCGAAAACGAAATCGATATCGAAAACCCTAACGAACGAAGTTGACAACGAAATCGAAAACGAAAACCAAATCGAAAACCAAACCGAAACCGAAATCAAAAACCACAACCAAAAGGAAATCGAAATTGAAAACCATAACCAAAACGCAATCGATAACGAAATCTAAAACTAAATCGAAAACCATAACTAAACCGAAAACGAAATCGAAAGCAAAAACGAAATCGAAAACGAAATTGAAATCGAAAACAAGATCGAAAACGATATCGAAAATGAAATCGAAAACGAAATCCAAATCGAAAACCATAATGAAACCGAGAACGAAATGAAAACGAGATCGAAATCGACAACGAACACAAAAACCATAACGAAAACGAAAATGAAACCGAAAACGAAATCGAAAACCAAAACGATATCGAAATCGACAACGAAAACTAAAACCAAAACGAAAACTAAATCGAAATCGAAAATGCAATCGAAAACGAAATCGAAAACGAAAATCAAATCGAAAACGTAAACAAAAACGAAATCGAAATGGAAAACGAAATCGAAAACGATAACAAAAACGAAATCGAAAACGAAGTCGAAAACGAAATCGAAATCGGAAACGAAATTGATATCGAAATTGATAACGAAGTCGAAGACGAAATCAAAAGCCAAAACGAAATCGAAAACGAAATTGACTACCAAATCGAAAACGTCGATATCGATAACGAAAACAATATCGAAAAAGAAATCGAAATCGATAACCATATCGAAATCGAAAACAAAATCTTCAACGAAAACCAAAACGAAATCGAGATCGAAAAACTTTTACTTTCACGATTCGTTCCGCACTCGCTTAGACCCCGATTCACATTGACTTCCTTTCCATGCCGTCAGCGACCTCTTATATAGCCCTCCCGGGCTGTCTCCCGGTGTCTCCTTGTCTCCTTCTAGAACATTCGAGACTCCCAGATCTTCCATACGGCACTTTCCTCTGCCTAGCAACAGCGCTCTTAGAATTGCCAGCGACTTCGCTCCCTCAGCCAATTGGAGCGACTGCGACAACTAGCCTCTGCTCCAAACTTAACGGATCCTTCCGTTCACTTGCTGCGCCTCCGCCGTCTGTCGTGCTACTATTCCCCTGGACTCCCATTCATTTCCCCTCTCCCCTGAATCCGCCTTGTTTCCCCTTTATGCGGCGAATTCGCCGCACTTCCCCTTTCGAAGTCTACATTTCCCCTTTCGCTCCATGCCCTTCTGTCTGTGAGGGATAACCATTCCTCACACTCCCCTCTTTCTTCGGGAAGCGGAAATGTCCCATTTCCGTCTTCGTGTGTAACCACTTTTGAATTTCCCGCCCTTAATACAATCGATGCCCCCTTGATCTATCGATCGACCACCTATCGGCTTTCATCCCATCCCAATTGCAACGATACCAAGTACCCATCGTTACCCGACCTCGTTCCTTATATCGATAACAATCGGCCACCTGCCAATCGACGATCTCCCATCCCCTACCGCACATGGGCAATATTTTCTCTTAGGTGAGACTTTCTTTGTTTACCTTTTTTCCCGATATAATTCTAACCACTTTCTCCTTTCCCTCTAGCATTACCTGATGCCTCTGCCGACTGCGGCTGCGACAACGAAGACAACGAAATCGAAAACGAATTCGTAAATGAAATCGAAATCGACAACCATATCGAAATTGAAAACGAAATCGACAACGAAAACCAAAACGAAATCGAAATCGAGAACGATGTAGCAAACGAAATCGAGAATGAATTCGAAAACGAAATCGAAAACCCTAACGAAATCGAAAACGATAACCAAAACGTTACCGGAATATAAATCCACAACCAAAAACATATCGAAATTGAAATCCATAACCAAAACGAAATCGAAAATGAATTCGAAAACGAAATCGAAAACCCTAAAGAAATCGAAAACAAAATCGAAAACGAAAATAAAACCGAAATTGAAAACGAAAACAATACCGAAAACGAAATCGAAAACGAATTCGTAAATGAAATCGAAATCGATAACCATATCGAAATTGAAAACGAAATCGACAACGAAAACCAAAACGAAATCGAAATCGCAAACGAAATCGAGAATGAATTCGAAAACGAAATCGAAAACCCTAACGAAATCGAAAACGATAACCAATATGTTACCGAAATCAAAAACCACAACCAACAAGAAATTGAAAACCATAACCAAATCGAAATCGAAAACGAAATCGAAATTGATATCGAAAACAAAATCGAAAACGATATCGAAAATGAAATCGAAAACGAAATCCAAATCGAAAACCATAATGAAACCCAAATCAAAAACCACAACCAAATAGAAATCGAAAATGAAATCGAAAACGAAATTGATATCGATAACACTAACGAAATCGAAAACGAAAATCAAATCGAAAACCAAACCGAAACCGAAATCAAAAACCACAACCAAAAAGAAATCGAAATTGAAAACCATAACCAAAACGAAATCGAAAACCATAACTAAGCCGAAAACGAAATCGAAAGCGAAAACGAAATCGAAAACGATATCGAAAATGAAATCGAAAACGAAATCCAAATCGAAAACCATAATGAAACCGAGAACGAAATGAAACCGAGATCGAAATCGACAACGAAAACAAAAAACATAACGAAAACGAAATCGAAAACGGAATCGAAAACGAAAATGAAACCGAAAACGAAATCGAAAACCAAAACGATATCGAAATCGACAACGAAGACTAAAACCAAAACGAAAACTAAATCGAAAATGCAATCGAAAACGATATCGAAAGCGAAAACCAAATCGAAAACGTAAACAAAAACGAAATCGAAATGAAAAACGAAATCGAAAACGATAACAAAAACGAAATCGAAAACGAAATCGAAAACGAAATTGAAAGCGAAATTGATAACGAAGTCGAAGACGAAATCAAAAGCCAAAACGAAATCGAAAACGAAATTGACAACCAAATCGAAAACGTAATCGAAAACGAAATCGAAATCGGAATTAAAAACGAAGACAATAACCAAAACGAAATCGAAAACGAAGTTGACAACGATATCGAAAACGAAAGCGAAATCGACAACCAAATCGACAACCAAAACCAAAACGAAATCGAATATGAAATCGAAAACGAAATCGAAATTGAAAACGACATCGGAAAATATATTGAAATCGAAAACCAAAACAGAAATCGAAATCGAAAATGGAATCGAAAACGAAATCGATATCGAAAACCCTAACGAACGAAGTTGACAACGAAATCGAAAACGAAAACAAAAACCAAATCGAAAACCAAACCGAAACCGAAATCAAAAACCACAACCAAAAGGAAATCGAAATTGAAAACCTTACCAAAACGCAATCGATAACGAAATCTATAACTAAATTGAAAACCATAACTAAACCGAAAACGAAATCGAAAGCAAAAACGAAATCGAAAACGAAATTGAAATCGAAAACAAGATCGAAAACGATATCGAAAATGAAATCGAAAACGAAATCCAAATCGAAAACCATAATGAAACCGAGAACGAAATGAAAACGAGATCGAAATCGACAACGAACACAAAAACCATAACGAAAACGAAAATGAAACCGAAAACGAAATCGAAAACCAAAACGATATCGAAATCGACAACGAAAACTAAAACCAAAACGAAAACTAAATCGAAATCGAAAATGCAATCGAAAACGAAATCGAAAACGAAAACCAAATCGAAAACGTAAACAAAAACGAAATCGAAATGGAAAACGAAATCGAAAACGATAACAAAAACGAAATCGAAAACGAAGTCGAAAACGAAATCGAAATCGGAAACGAAATTGATATCGAAATTGATAACGAAGTCGAAGACGAAATCAAAAGCCAAAACGAAATCGAAAACGAAATTGACCACCAAATCGAAAACGTAATCGAAAACGAAATCGAAATCGGAATTAAAAACGAAGACAATAACCAAAACGAAACCGAAAACGAAGTTGACAACGAAATCGAAAACGAAAGCGAAATCGACAACCAAAACCAAAACGAAATCGAATATGAAATCGAAAACGAAATCGAAATTGAAAACGAAATCGGAAAATATATTGAAATTGAAAACCAAAATAGAAATCGAAATCGAAAATGGAATCGAAAACGAAATCGATATCGAAAACCCTAACGAACGAAGTTGACAACGAAATCGAAAACGAAAACGAAAACCAAATCGAAAACCAAACCGAAACCGAAATCAAAAACCACAACCAAAAGGAAATCGAAATTGAAAACCATAACCAAAACGCAATCGATAACGAAATCTAAAACTAAATCGAAAACCATAACTAAACCGAAAACGAAATCGAAAGCAAAAACGAAATCGAAAACGAAATTGAAATCGAAAACAAGATCGAAAACGATATCGAAAATGAAATCGAAAACGAAATCCAAATCGAAAACCTTAATGAAACCGAAAACGAAACGAAAACGAGATCGAAATCGACAACGAAAACAAAAACGTTAACGAAAACGAAATCGAAAACGAAAATGAAACCGAAAACGTAATCGTAAACCAAAACCGAAATAAAAATCCACAACCATAAAGAAATCGAAATTGAAATCCATAACCAAAACGAAATCGATAACGAAATCGAAAACTTAATCGAAAACCATAACTAAGCCGAAATCGAAAGCGAAAACGAAATCGAAATTGAAATCGAAAACAAAATCGAAAACGATATCGAAAATGAAATCGAAAACGAAATCCAAATCGAAAACCATAATGAAACCGAAATCAAAAACCACAACCAAATAGAAATCGAAAACGAAATCGATATCGAAAACACTAACGAAATCGAAAACGAAAATCAAATCGAAAACCAAACCGAAACCGAAATCAAAAACCACAACCAACAAGAAATCGAAATTGAAAACCATAACCATAACGAAATCGAAAACGAAATCGAAAACCATAACTATGCCGAAAACGAAATCGAAAGCGAAAACGAAATTGAAATCGAAAACAAAATCGAAAACGATATCGAAAATGAAATCGACAACGAAATTCAAATCGAAAACCATAATGACACCGAGAACGAAATGAAAACGAAAACAAAAACCATAACGAAAACGAAATCGAAAACGGAATCGAAAACGGAATCGAAAACGAAAATGAAACCGAAAACGAAATCGAAAACCAAAACGATATCGAAATGGACAACGAAAACTAAAACCAAAACGAAAACTAAATCGAAAATGCAATCGAAAACGGAATCGAAAACGAAAACCAAATCGAAAACGTGAACAAAAACGAAATCGAAAACGATAACAAAAACGAAATCGAAAACGAAGTCGAAAACGAAATCGAAAACGAAATCGAAATCGAAAATGCAATCGACAACGAAATTCAAATCGAAAACCATAATGAAACCGAGAACGAAATGAAAACGAAAACAAAAACCATAACGAAAACGAAATCGAAAACGGAATCGAAAACGGAATCGAAAACGAAAATGAAACCGAAAACGAAATCGAAAACCAAAACGATATCGAAATCGACAACGAAAACTAAAACCAAAACGAAAACTAAATCGAAAATGCAATCGAAAACGAAATCGAAAACGAAAACCAGATCGAAAACGTGAACAAAAACGAAATCGAAATGGAAAACGATAACAAAAACGAAATCGAAAACGAAGTCGAAAACGAAATCGAAAACGAAATCGAAATCGAAAATGCAATCGAAAACGAAATCCAAATCGAAAACCATAATGAAACCGAAAACGAAACGAAAACGAGATCGAAATCTTCAAAGAAAACCAAAACCAAAACGAAATCGAAAACGATGTAGAAAACGAAATCGAAAACCCCAACGAAATCGATAACGAAAACAATATCAAAATCGATAACCATATCGAAATCGAAAACAAAATCTTCATCAAAAACCAAAACGAAATCGAGATCGAAAACGATATAGAAAACGAAGTCGAAAATGAAATCGAAAACGAAATTGAAATCGAAAACAAAATCGAAAATGAAATCGAAAACGAAATCGAAATCGACAACGGAAACAAAAACCATAACGTAATCGAAATCGAAAACGATATAGAAAACGATGTGGAAAACGAAATCGAAAACGATATAGATAACTTTAACGAAATCGAGATCGAAACGCAATCGAAATCGATAACAAGATCGTTAACGAAACCAAAACCATAACGAAATCGAAACCGAAAACGATATCGAAAACGGAAATCGAAAACCAAAACCAAAACGAAATCGATATCGAAAACGCAATCGAAAACCATAAGCAAATCGAAATCGAAAACGAAATCGAAATCGAAAACCAAAACGAAAACGAAATCTAAGTCGACAACGAAAACAAAAACCATAACGTAATCGAAATCGAAAACGATATAGAAAACGATGTGGAAAACGAAATCGAAAACGATATAGATAACTTTAACGAAATCGAGATCGGAAACGAGATCGAAACGCAATCGAAATCGATAACAAGACCGTTAACGAAACCAAAACCATAACGAAATCGAAACCGAAAACGATATCGAAAACGAAATCGAAAACGAAAATGAAACCGAAAACGAAATCGAAAACGAAATCGAGATCCAAATCGAAATCGAAATCGACAACGAAAACCAAAACGAAATTGAAAACGAAAAAGAAACGAAAACGAAAACGAAATCCAAATCGAAAACGTAATCAAAAACGAAATCGAAATGAAAAACGAAATCGAAAACGATAACAAAAACGAAATTGAAATCGAAAACGAAATCCAAATCGAAAACCATAATGAAACCGAAAACGAAACGAAAACGAGATCGAAATCGACAACGAAAACAAAAACGTTAACGAAAACGAAATCGAAAACGAAAATGAAACCGAAAACGTAATCGAATTCGTTTTCGACTTCGTTTTGGTTTTTGATTTCGTCTTAGATATCGTTTTCGTTTTTAATTTCGTTATCGATTTCAATTTCGTTTTCGATTTCATTTTCGATTTCGATTTCGGTTCTCAATTTCCTTTTGGTTTTCGATTTCGTTTTCGATTTCGTTTTATGTTTCATTTTCGATTTCGTTTTGTTTTAATTTTCATGCTTTTCAATTTCGTTTTCGATTTCGTTACATTTTTCGTTTTGGTTTTCGATGTCGTTTTCGATTTCGGTTTCATTTTCGATTTCAATTTCGATTTCGTTTTCGATATGGTTATCGATTTCGATTTCGTTTTCGATTTCATTTTCGATTTTGTTTACGATTTTGCTTTCGATTTCGTTTTCGATATCGTTTTCGGTTTCGATTTCGTTATGGTTTTGGTTTCGTTTTTGATCTTGTTTTCGTTTTGGTTTTCGTTTCGTTTTCGGTTTCATTTAGTTATCGTTTTGGTTTTCGATTTCGTTGTCAATTTCGTTTTCGATTTCGGTTTGGTTTTTTTTTCGATTTCGATTTGGTTTTCGTTTTCGATTTCATTTTCGATTTCGAATTCGTTTTGGTTTTTGATTTCGTCTTAGATTTCGTTTTCGTTTTCGATTTCAATTTCGATTTAATTATCGATTTCGTTTTCGGTTGCATTTTCGATTTCGTTTTCAATTTCGATTTCGTTTTTGTTTTCGCTGTCGTTTTTGATTTCGTTTTCGATTTCGTTTTGGTCTTCGATTGCGTTGTCAATTCCGTTTTCGATTTCGTTTTTGTTTTCGTTTTCGATTTCGATTTGGTTTTCGTTTTCAATTTCGTTTTCGGTTTCATTTTCGATTTCGTTTTCGACTTCGATTTCGAATTCGTTTTCGATTTCGTTTTCGATATCATTTCCGATTTTGTTTTCGATTTCGTTTTCGGTTTCATTTTCGATGTCGTTTTCGATATTGTTTTCGTTTTCGATTTCGATTGCGATTTGATCTCGTTTCTGATCTCGATTTTGTTTTCGTTATCTATTTCGTGTTCGATTTCGTTTTCGTTATGGTTTTTGTTTTCGTTGTCGATTTCGATTTCGTTGTCGATCTCGTTTTCGTTTTGGTTTTCGTTTCGTTTTCGGTTTCATTTAGTTATCGTTTTGGTTTTCGATTTCGTTGTCAATTTCGTTTTCGATTTCGTTATGGTTTTTTTTTCGATTTCGATTTGGTTTTCGTTTTCGATTTCATTTTCGATTTCGAATTCGTTTTGGTTTTTGATTTCGTCTTAGATTTCGTTTTCGTTTTTAATTTCGTTTTCGATTTCAATTTCGATTTAATAATCGATTTCGTTTTCGGTTGCATTTTCGATTTCGTTTTTAATTTCGATTTCGTTTTTGTTTTCGCTGTCGTTTTTGATTTCGTTTTCGATTTCGTTTTCGTTTTGGTCTTCGATTGCGTTGTCAATTTCGTTTTCGATTTCGTATTGGTTTTTGTTTTCGTGTTCGTTTTCGTTTTCGATTTCGTTTTGGTTTTCGTTTTCGATTTAGTTTTCGTTTTCGATTTCATTTTCGATTTCGTTTGCGGTATGGTTTTCGTTGTCGATTTCGTTTTCGATTTCGGTCTCGATTTCGGTTTCATTTTCGGTTTCGTTTTGTTTTCATTTTGGTATGCTTTTCAATTTCGTTATCGATTTCGTTGTCGATTTCGTTAAATTTTTCCTTTTGGCTTTTGATGTCGTTTTCGATTTCGGTTTCATTTTCGATTTCGTTTTCTATTTCGTTTTCGATATGGTTATCGATTTCGATTTCGCTCTCGTTATGGTTTTAGTTTTCGTTGTCGATTTCGATTTCGTTGTCGATCTCGTTTTCGTTTCGTTTTCGGTTTCATTATGGTTTTCGATTTTGATTTCGTTTTCGATTTCGTTTTTGATTTCAATTTCGATTTCGATTACTTTTTCGTTTTCGATTTCATTTTCGATTTCGTTATCGATTTCGTTTTCGGTTTTAATATCGTTTTCGATTTCGTCATGGATTTCGATTTCATTTTCAATTTCGTTTTAAATTTCATTTTCGTTTTGGTTTTAGTTTTCGTCGTAGATTTCGATTTCGTTTTCGATTGCCTTTTGGTTTTCGTTTTTGATTTCGTTACGTTTTCGATTTAATTTTGGTTATGGTTTTCGATTTCGATTTCGTTTTGGTTTTCAATTTCGTTTTCGTTTTTGTTTTCGATTTGGTTTTCGTTTTCGATTTCGTTTTTGTGTTGGTTTTCGATTTCGTTTTCGGTTTTATTTTGGATATCGATTGAGTAATCGTTCTTAATATCGTTTTCGATATCGTTTTGGTATTGGTTTTGATTTTCGTTTTTGATTTCGTTTTCGATTTCGTATTCGATTTGGTTGTCAATTTCGTTTTCGATTTCGTTATGGATTTTGATTTCGTTTTCGATTTCGTTGTCAGTTTCGATTTCGATTTCGGTTTCATTTTCGATTTTGATTTCGATTTCGTTTTGGTTTTCGGTTTCATTTTGGATTTCGATTTAGTCATCGTTATCAATTTCGTTTTCGATATCGTTTTGGTATTCGTTTTCGATTTCGTTTTGGTTTTCGTTTTCAATTTTGTTTTCGATATGGTTGACAATTTCGTTTTCGATTTAGTCATCGTTATCAATTTCGTTTTCGATATCGTTTTGGTATTAGTTTTCGATTTCGTTTTGGTTTTCGTTTTCAATTTCGTTTTCGATTTGGTTGACAATTTCGTTTTCGATTTCGTTTTGGTTTTTGATTTCGTCTTCGATTTCGTTTTCAATCTCGTTTTCGATTTCAATTTCGAATTCGTTTTCAATTTCGTTTCGGTTTCATTTTCAATTTCGTTTTCGATTTCGTTTTCGACTTCGATTTCGTTTTCAATTTCCGATTTTGTTTTCGATTTCGTTATTGATTGAAAACGAGATTTCGCTTTCGATTTCGTTTTCGATATCGTTTTCAGTTTCGATTTCGTTATGGTTTTGGTTTCGTTTTCGATCTTGTTTTCGATATCGATTGCGCTTTGATCTCGATTTTGTTTTCGTTATCTATTTCGTTTTCCTTATGGTTTTTGTTTTCGTTGTCGTATTCGATTTCGTTGTCGATCTCGTTTTCGTTTTGGTTTTCGTTTCGTTTTCGTTTCATTATGGTATTCGATTTAGTTATCGCGTTGGTTTTCGATTTCGTTGTCAATATCGTTTCGTTTTCGATTTCATTTTCGAATTCGAATTCGTTTTGGTTTTTGATTTCGTTTTCGATTTAGTTTACGATTTCGTTTTCGGTTGCATTTTCGATCTCGTTTTCAATTTCGATTTCGTTTTTGTTTTCGTTTTCGTTTTTGATTTCGTTTTCGATTTCGTGTTCGTTTTGGTCTTCGATTTCGTTTTCAATCTCGTTTTCGATTTCAATTTCGATTTCGTTTTCAATTTTTTTTCGGTTTCATTTTCGATTTCGTTTTCGACTTCGATTTCGATATTGTTTTCGATTTCGAATTCGTTTTCGATTTTGTTTTCGATTTCCTTTCCGATTTCGTTTTGGTTTTCGATTTCGTTTTCGATATCGTTTTCGATTTCGTTTTGGTTTTTGATTTCGTCTTAGATTTCGCTTTCGGTTGCATATCCGATGTCGTTTTCGATTTCGTTTTGGTTTTCGGTTTCATTTTGGATTTCGATTTAGTCATCGTTATCAATTTCGTTTTCGATTTCGGTTTCATTTTCGATTTTGATTTCGTTTTCGGTTTGGTTGACAATTTCGTTTTCGATTTCGTTATGGTTTTTGATTTCGTCTTCGATCTCGTTTTCAATCTCGTTTTCGATTTCAATTTCGATCTCGTTTTCAATTTCGCTTTCGGTTTCATTTTCGATTTCGATTTTCGATTCGTATCGTTTTCGATTTCGTTTTTTCGATATTCGTTTTAGATTTGATAATTTCGATTTAGTTTTGGTTTTCGATCTCGTTTTCGGTTTCATTTTGGATTTCGATTTAGTTATCGTTCTCAATTTCGTTTTGGTAGTTCGATTTCGTTTTCGATTACGTGTTGATTTTCGTTTTCGATTTGGTTGTCAATTTCGGTTCCGATTTCGTTTTGGTTTTTGAATTCGTCTTCGATTTCGTTTTCAATTTCGATTTCTATTTCGATTTCGTTATAGTTTTCGATTTCGCTTTCGGTTTTATTTTGGATTTCGATTTAGTAATCGTTATTAATTTCGTTTTCGATATCGTTTTGGTATTCGTTTTCGATTTCGTTTTCGTTTTCCATTTCGATTTTGTATTCGATTTGGTTGACAATTTTTTTTCGATTTCGATTTGGTTTTTGATTTCGTCTTCGATTTCGTTTTCAATCTCGTTTTTGATTTCCATTTTCGATTTTGTTTTCAATATCAATTTCGGTTTCATTTTCGATTTCGTTATCGACTTCCGTTTCGATATCGTTTTCGATTTCGAATTCGTTTTCGATTTCGTTTTCGATTTCCTTTCCGATTTCGTTTTCGATTTCGTTTTGGTTTTTGATTTCGTTTTTGGTTTCGTTTTCGATTTCGATTAGGTTTTCGTTTTCGATTTCATTTTGGTTTTTGATTTCGTTATCGGTTTCATTTTCAATTTCGATTTCGTTTTGGTTATGGTTTTCAATGTCGATTTCGTTTTGGTTTTCGATTTCGTTGTTGATTTCAATTTCGTTAGCGATTTCGTTTTCGATTTCATTTTCGATTTCGTTTACGATTTCTATTTCGTTTTCAATTTCGTTTTGGTTTTCGATTTCGTTTTCGATATCGTTTTCGGTTTCATTTTCGATTTCGTTTTGTTTTTATTTTCGCATGCTTTTCAATTTCGTTTTCGATTTCGTTACCTTTTTCGTTTTGGTTTCCGATGTCGTTTTCGTTTTCGGTTTCATTCTCGATTTGGTTTTCGATTTCAATTTCGATTTCGGTTTCATTTTCGATTTCGTTTTCGATTTCCTTTTCGTTTTCAATTTCGATTTCGTTTTCGATTTGGTTTTCGATTTCGGTTTCATTTTCATTTTCGATTTCGTTATGGTTATGGTTTTCATTGTCGATTTCGATTTTTTTTTCCATATTGTTTTCGATTTCAATTTCGTTAACGATTTCGTTTTCGATTTCATTTTCGATTTCGTTTACGATTTCGATTTCGTTTTCAATTTCGTTTTGGTTTTCGATTTGGTTTTCGATTTCGTTTTCGATTTCTTTTTCGGTTTCATTTTCGATTTCGTTATGTTTTTATTTTCGTATGCTTTTCAATATCGTTTTCGATTTCGTTGTCGATTTCGTTACCTTTTTCGTTTTGGTTTCCGATGTCGTTTTCGATTTCGGTTTCATATTCGATTTGGTTTTCGATTTCAATTTCGACTTCGTTTTCTATTTCGTTTTCGATTTCGATATGGTTTTCGATTTCGTTATTGATTTCGTTTTCTATTTCGTTTTCGATATAGTTATCGATTTCGATTTCGTTTACGATTTCGTTTTCGATTTCATTTTCGATTTTGTTTTCGATTTCGTTTTCGATTTCGATAAGGTTTTTGTTTTCGTTGTCGATCTCGTTTCCAATCTCGATTTTGTTTTCGTTATCTATTTCGTTTTCGATTTCGTTTTCGTTATGGTTTTTGTTTTCGTTGTCGATCTTGTTTTCGGTTTCATTATGGATTTCGACTTTCATTTCGTTTTCGATTTCATTTTCGATTTCGTTTTCGATTTCATTTTCGTTTTCGATTTCATTTTCGATTTCATTATCGATTCCGTTTTCGATTTCGTTATGGATATTCGATATGGTTTTCGATTTCGTTTTCTATTTCGTTTTCGATATAGTTATCGATTTCGATTTCGTTTACGATTTCGTTTTCGATTTCATTTTCGATATTGTTTTCGATTTCGTTTTCGATTTCGATATGGTTTTTGTTTTCGTTGTCGATCTCGTTTCCAATCTCGATTTTGTTTTCGTTATCTATTTCGTTTTCGTTATGGTTTTTGTTTTCGTTGTCGATCTTGTTTTCGATTTCATTATGGATTTCGATTTTCATTTCGTTTTCGATTTCATTTTCGATTTCATTTGCGATTTCGTTTTCCATTTCATTTTCTTTGTGGTTTTGGTTTTAGTTTTCGTCGTAGATTTTGATTGCGTTTTGGTTTTCGTTTTTGATTTCTTTACGTGTTCGATTTCGTTTTGGTTATGGTTTTCGATTTCGTTTTCCATTTCGATTTCGTTTTGGTTTTCAATTTCGTTTTCGTTTTGGTTTTCGATTTTGTTTTTGTTTTCGTCTTCGATTTCGTTTTCGTTTTGGTTTTCGATTTCGTTTTCGGTTTGATTTTGGATTTCGATTGAGCTATCGTTTTTAATTTCGATTTCGTTTTCGATATCGTTTTGGTATTCGTTTTCGATTTCGTTTTCGATTTCGAATTTGTTTTCGATTTCGTTTTCGATTTCCTTTCCTATTTCGTTTTGGTTATGGTTTTCGATTTCGTTGTCGTTTTCGATTTCGTTTTGGTTTTTGATTTCGTCTTGGATTTCGTTTTCGATTTAAATTTCGATTTCGTTTTCGGTTGCATTTTCGATGTCGTTTTCGTTTTCGATTTCAATTTCGATATCGTTTTTGATTTCGTTTTCGTTTTGGTTTCCGATTTCGTTTTGGTTTTCGATTTCGATTTCGTTTTAGATTTCGTTTTCAGTTTCGATTTCGTTTTCGTTTTCAATTTCGTTTTCGATTTGGTTGACAATTTCGTTTTCGACTTCGTTTTGGTTTTCGATTTCGTTATGTTTTTATTTTCGAATGCTTTTCTATTTCGTTTTCGATTTCGTTGTCGATTTCGTTACCTGTTTCGTTTTGGTTTCCGATGTCGTTTTCGATTTCGGTTTCATTTTCGATTTGGTTTTCGATTTCAATTTCGATTTCGTTTTCTATTTCGATTTCGATTTCGGTTTCATTTTCGATTTCGTTTTCGATTTCAATTTCGTTATCGACTTCATATTCGATTTCATTATCGATTTCTTTTTCGATTTCGTTTTCCATTTCATTTTCGTTGTGGTTT
>JBAMBO010004275.1:0-20492 GCA_037044535.1 Lordiphosa magnipectinata | reverse complement strand
TTTCAATTTCGATTTTGTTTTCGATTTCGATTGCGTTTTCGATTCGGTCTCGATTTCGTTTTCCATTTCGTTTTGGTTTTGGTTTTCAATTTCTTTTTGGTTTTGGTTTTCGACTTCGTTTTCGTGCTGGTTTTCGAATAGGCTTTCGATTTCAATTTCGTTTTCGATTTCGTTTTCGATTTCAATTTCGATTTTGTTTTCGATTTTGATTGCGTTTTCGACTTCGTTTCCGATATCGTTTTTGATTTCGTTTCGATTTCGATTCGATTCGATTTCGATGTCGTTTTCCATTTCGTTTCCGACTTCGACGACGTTGTCAATTTCGATTTCGTTTTGGTTTTCGACTTTGATTTCGTTTTCGATTTCGTTTTGGTTTTCGTTTTTGATTTCGTTTCGATTTCGTTTTCGATTTCGTTTTCGATTTCGTTTTCCATTTCGTTTTCCATTTCGATTAGGATTTCGATTTCGTTTTCGATTTCATTTTCGATTTCGTTTTGGGTTTCGATTTCAATTTCGATTGCGATTTCGTTTTGGTTTTCGATTACGGTTTCATTTTCGTTTTCGATTTCAATTTCGTTTTCGATTTCAATTTCAATTTCGATTTTGTTTTCGATTTCGATTGCGTTTTCGATTCGGTCTCGATTTCGTTTTCCATTTCGTTTTGGTTTTGGTTTTCGATTTCTTTTTGGTTTTGGTTTTCTATTTCGTTTTCGTGCTGGTTTTCGAATAGGTTTTCGTTTTCGATTTCGTTTTCGATTTCATTTTCGATTTCGTTTTGGGTTTCGATATCAATTTCGATTGCGATTTCGTTTTCGTTTTGGTTATCGATTTCGGTTTCATTTTCGATTTTAATTTCGTTTTCGATTTCGTTTTGGTTCTCGATTTCGATTTCGTTTTGGTTTTCGATTTTGATTTCGTTTTCGATTTCGTTTTGGTTTTCGTTTTTGATTTCGTTTCGATTTCGTTTTCGATTTCGTTTTCCATTTCGTTTTCCATTTCGTTTTGGTTTTGGTTTTCGATTTCTTTTTCGTTTTCGTGCTGGTTTTCGAATACGTTTTCGTTTTCGATTTCATTTTCGATTTCGTTTTGGGTTTCGATATCAATTTCGATTTCGTTTTCGTTTTGGTTTTCGATTTCGGTTTCATTTTCGTTTTCGATTTCAATTTCGTTTTCGATTTTGTTTTGGCTTTCGACTTCGATTTCGTTTTCGATATCGATTTCGTTTTGGTTTTCGATTTCGTTTTGGTTTTCGTTTTTGATTTCGTCTCGATTTGGTTTTCGTTTTCGATTTCGTTTTCGTTTTCGATTTTGTTTTCGTTTTTGATTTCGTTTCGATTTCGTTTTCGATTTCGATTTCGATTTCGTTTTTGATTTCGTCTCGATTTCGATTTCGTTTTCCATTTCGTTTTCCATTTCGTTTTGGTTTTGGTTTTCGATTTCTTTTTGGTTTTGGTTTTCGATTTCGTTTTCGTGCTGGTTTTCGAATAGGTTGTCGAATAGCCCCGGAGAAAAACGTGAAATGTTTAGACACAGAAGCTGGCAACCGCTTTCAAATCCACCTAAACCGCAAGAATCAAATCACCATTTCAATTCACCCCTCGAAGAAAGGGGAGGGTGTGACGTACCACAAATAGTACGCCACAAATCACCTACTAAGTACTCACAAGAAATGAATCTCACCTGCACTAGAATATAAAATAACTTAAGTCAGCCCATAGTATTTTTGTCACGAGCGTACCAGCGAACCAGTTCCAGTTCACGCGATGTGCCACCTCTAAGGCAAACACCAGCTCTGGTCACACTGGGGAGTTTTCTTTGGAGAAGCGTCGCTGCCGTCAGATTGGCTGTCGACGAAGGGTTGATTTTGAGCGGAGCTAACGAGCGGTTGTACAAGGAAGAGTGCCGAAAAACATACTTAAGTGTACGCGTACACGCAACACTCCCAGAGTGCCCGTAAACAGATTATTTACCAGTGACCAGTGTACGAAGGACGCACACCACGGAGACGCCACCGACCCACCCAAAAGCAGAGCAACCCCGGATTGGAGACTCCCCGACCCACAGCGATCAGGATTGTGGTAAGCTAACCAATAGGGCATCTGTCTGGTAGTGCCTCTCTTATATTTTTCTTAACTCTCGGTGCGGCAGTGCATAGACCTAAAGAAAAGGTTTGAACGGAAATAGAAACATTTACTCCTGTGCGAAAATCAGAACAAAGATTTCCTGGTTTGAAGGTTTCCCCAACGTGTGGTTTTACGTGCTGGGTCCATGTCCATTGCCCGCCCCGTGTGAGTGACTGTCTATAAGGGGTACGCAGGCATATGTTTAAACTCCTCACGCACACTTGCCAGGTGTTCACCTGAAGTGTGCGGCGTTTAGTTTCCCTTGCCCCTGCTGATCTTCGAGAGCACATGGTCCAGGTTCTCAACTTTCATGTTGCCCTGACTGTCTCCACGCAGAGTCCGTTTCTCTTCTTCTGACCCTGGGCTTGTATTCAATCGAGGTGTATAGGAGGACGATAGGTACCTGTGCTCTAGGATGTGCCCCACCCTCTCTCTCAGACAACCTTACTTTGCTTTCCCTCAAATTTTGACCCCAACATTCCGGTTCAGAACTACCACCACATCTGATTTCCCATCTCTGCGCCCTCTGGGTCTCAGCACTTCAATAAAAAAATTTTTGTAAGTGGCCCTGGCTTTACTGAGCCGACGCCAGCCTTAGAGACTTCCTTACAACGTTAACCTTAACAAATGTGGGAGTGAGTTTAGCGTAAAACCTTTTTGCTGCATTGCTTTGCACAAAGTTACGAGCATAAGCTTCGTCACCTTCTCTCAGCTGTATGGTTCTGCTTCGCAAATTATATGCCCGAGCGTTTACTTCGTGTGCAGCCGATACATTTTCTTTGGCCTTTTTACGTATCATCTGCATTGCATCGGGTTTCTGCACTTGCGTATCTTCCGTTAACAAATTCAGCTACTTTAGAAGTTCATAGTCTTTACCGTTCAGAATCATATGTTGACCAAACGCTAAGAAATAGGAGCTATAGCCAGTACTACGATGGACACCTGCTCGAAGAGCGCCACTAATTTCGTTCACATTGCTATCCCAGTTTAAATGGTCGGATCCAATGTATGCACGGATGGGCGCTAACACAGATCTATTCAACCTTTCGGTAGCGTTTGCCTGCGGCGAATAGATTGCCGTATTCGAATGGTCGTGGCTAGTAAATACTCGAGGTCTAGTTTGTGACCAATTTGCCTCAGATCGACCTAAAGTCAGGGATGCCATTTGAGTTTGAATTGCCTGCATTCATAGCTACTGTCAATCTTTGCATCCAGCTACGCTGCTGTTCTCCTAAGCAGGTCTTAATTAAATTTGCTACTTCAGCTCGATTCAGTGGATCTTTGCTCCGACTGGCCGTGTTGGACTTAGGATTGCCCGAGGAAATGCTAGGCTGGTTGCGTTGCATTGATCTTGTTTGTATACCTCTTCGAGGTGTAGCTCCTTTTCATCTTGTTTGAATTGTTCACTAAAGAAGGATGGTCATGTAATTCGCCTGCCCGACTGCTTCGTCCGTCTTTCAAGGGAGCTTCTGCTTCTTTTAGCTCTCTTGCCAATGGAGTGTTCACAAGTGTCAGCTGATTTGCCGTGCAGGCTTTTTTGCACACTGGGCATGCAGAATTAGTTACCAACCATTCGGTTAAACAACTATGATGAAGAGTGTGATTACATGGAGAAGTCGTCATTCATCATTTTTGTTCATTACCTAGTGACAAATGCCACAAAATGGGTCGTGCTCCTGCATAATACTTAACAAGTTTTCTGAACTTCGTTGAACAGGCACTTTTTTAAATTTTTCGTCTTACGACTTTATTCAAAATTATCATAATGTAATGGTCCGCCACTTTCCAAATAAATCAAATTAACGATAAGAGTGTTGAAAATACTGTAAGTTAGTTGGGCTAAGTCCGATTTGCATGTAATAAGGATCTCAGTACCGGTCTACTTACCGCAGTTTCTACAGAGTCTTGCAATTCCAAGTAAAGTTACCAAATGACAAGGCAAAGTTTACCCTAAAGATATACAATCTCAGCCATGTAAGTATCCAAAAGTATAGGTTCGCTCTGGTCGACCAATCCGCAAAAGAATCGAATTGCAATCGCATTTCCGAGAGTCGAGATTCAATACCAAGTTACTTCTTCTTCTTCTGCTTTATTGGCCCGATGTTGCATCACAACCGCTTGACGGTCTTGGCCTCTGCAATGAATGCCCTCCACTCGCTTCTGCATTGTGCGAGCTGGCACCAGTTGTTCACACCAAGGTTGGAAATGTCTTTCCGCACTTGATCATCCCATCTTAGTGGTGGGCGACCCCTTCTGCCTTGTCCTCCAAAGTCAGCCGCCTTCGCTTTGTACGTCTTTTTTACTGGAGCTTCTTCATCCATCCGGATTACATGTCCTAACCAGCGCAGCCGCTGTTGCTTTATGCGCTTGACTAGACTGATGTCCTTATCGAGCTCATACAGTTCGTGATTCATTCGAATGCGGTATCCATCGCCAACTTTTAAAGGTCCATATATCCTCCGAAGGATTTTTCGCTCGAAAACGCCAATCGCCTCCTCATCCGCTGCTGTCATTGTCCATGCTTCTGCGCCGTATTGCAGGACTGGGATGATGAGCGACTTGTATAGCTAGCGCTATACATTTGTTCTTCGAGAAAAGGCTCTGCTCTTGAATTCCCTACTGAGCCCGTAGTAGCATCGGTTTCCAAGAGTAATTCTTCTTCGGATCGCCAGGCTGATGTTGTTGTCGCCGGTAATCATCGTCCCGAGGTAGACAAAATCCTCTACAACCTCAAAGTTGTACTCCCCCATAGTAACAAAATGTCCAAGACGCGTAGACTTCTTGTCCGTGGATACTAGGTACTTTGTCTTGTCCTCGTTTACCGCTAAGCCCATCAGTTTAGACTGCTTCTCAATCTCTGAAAACGCCCTGCTTACCGCCTGTTCGTTTTTGCCGATAATGTCAATATCATCGGCGTATGCGAGTAGCATTAGATCTTTTTATAGAGAAATGAGCCCGATCTGTTGCCATTTGGGCACTGGCGCAGTATATACTCCTTCAGTAGATTAAAGAAGTCACACGATAGGGTGTCACCCTGCCTAAAACCTCTCTTGGTATCAAATGGTTCGGAGAGGTTCTTTCATATTTTGACGGAGCTTCGAGTGCTTCTCAACGTCATCATGCAAAGTCGAACGTACTTTGCTGGTATACCAAAGGTAGACAGGGCTTCAAAGTACCTTGACCTTATCGGTGTGTCAAAGGCTGATTTATAATCAACAAAAAGATGTTTGGTTTTTGATATTTCTCTCATAGGTCTTCTCCAGGGTTTGTCGTAATGTGAATATCTGGTCTGTGGTGGATTTACCAGGTCTGAAGCCACACTGATAAGGTCCGATCAGTGTGCTAATATGCGGCTTTAGACGTTCACAAATAATGCATGACAGAATCTTATATGCGATGGGAAGGAGACTGATCCCACGTTAGTTGGCGCAAACTGCAGGGTCTCCTTTTTTAAAAAGTGGGCAAATTACACTTAGACTCCAATCTTCGGGCATGCTCTCGTCGGACCATATTCTGCTGATGAGTTGGTGCATGCACCTTACCAACTCCTCGCCTCCAGCCTTAAACAGTTCAGCTGGCAGGTCATCTGCACCTGCTGA
Source organism: Lordiphosa magnipectinata (assembly GCA_037044535.1). Classification (NCBI taxonomy): domain Eukaryota; kingdom Metazoa; phylum Arthropoda; class Insecta; order Diptera; family Drosophilidae; genus Lordiphosa; species Lordiphosa magnipectinata. The sequence goes on along the minus strand of JBAMBO010004275.1, from coordinate 14,770 downwards.
TTTGTTGTTCTTAAGCCTTTTTATGGCTACACAGACTTCGTGATGGTCCGGTGGGTCTATCTCTATGTTGTCGATTGGTGGCGTCGCTACTACTCCAGAGGCGGTATTGTGTTCGTTGTCGCCTCCCAGCAGGTTGGCGAAATAGCTTCTCCATTTGTCTACCGCCACTTGCGGATCTGTGACCAGATTTCCATTTTCGTCCTTGCATTGTGTGACTCCGGGCTTGAAACCTTCGATAAGTCGTCTAATCTTTCGATAGAATTTTCGTGTCTCACCCATGCCGAATAGCATCTCGACTTCCTCACGCATGCGCCTTTCTCGCTCATTCTTTTTCCTTCTGAAAAGGCGCTTCTCCTCTCTCCTTTTCTTCCGGTATTGCTCTTTAACAGCCCGCGTTGCTCCCGACTGCAGAGTTCTCCTGTAGGCAGCGTCTTTCTCTGCAGTAGCGTCGCGGCACTCCTCATCATACCAAGTCTGCTTCCGAGGGTGCTCGGCGTATCCGAGAATCTCCTTGGCAGCCGTACTCATGGAGTGTGATATATGATTCCACTGTTCGCTTACACCAGAAGGGAATGGTGAGTTTTCCCTGAGCAGTTGGGTGAGTTTAGCTGTGTAGGCTTCAGAGGTCCGTTGTGATTGCAGCTTATCGACATTTAGCTTTCGACGTGTACTAGTACGTGAGGCATGTGCCACACTGAGCCGCGCTCACTTGGGCTGCAACAAGGTGGTGATCCGAGTCTTTGTTGGCACCTCGAATCGCACGCACGTCTAGAACACTCGATGAGTGCCTTCCGTCGATCACAACATGATCAATCTGATTTCGCGTTAGTTGATCAGGGGACTTCCAGGTCGCCTTATGGATGTCGCGATGTTTAAACCTGGTACTACTTATGACCATGTTCCTGCCCGCGGCAAAATCTGTTAGCCTCTCTCCGTTACCGGAGGTTGTTTCATGAAGGCCAAATCGGCCGACTGTCGAGCCAAAAACTCCTTCTCTCCCAATTTTAGCGTTAAAGTCGCCAAGCACGATCTTAATGTCCTGATCGGGGCAGAGCTCATATAATTGTTCCAGGCGCTCATAGAATTCGTCTTTAATCGAAGCGCCCTTGTCTTCCGTTGGGGCGTGTGCACAGATAAGACTAATATTAAAATATTTAGCCTTAAGTCTGAGAGCGGCTAGTCGCATGTCCCCTGGTGTGAAACTGATGACAGAGCGATCCAAAAACCGCATCCAAACTCATGCTTGGAAGCATGTCCGCTGTAGTAGATGTCCCCGGGTGCATTGGTTGTTGATGTTCTTTTCACCATGCTCCCCCGTCCAATCCATCGCATTTCCTGAAGTGCGGTAACGTCCGATGAATATTTATCAAGGACATTCGCCAACTGGATATCAGCACCTTCTCTGTTGAGGGTGCGAACATTCCAGATGCAAATCCTCAAATCGTGGTCCTTAAAACGTTTGCGTGGGTCGTCGTCAGAGGGGGTCCGTATCCGAGGCATTGTTGTCGCAGTTTTCATTGGTGGAGTTTTTTTGACGGCGGTGGGTACCAAACCCGACGCACCAACCCTATATATTGTACCCTGTAGGGAGGGCTCGCCGCTCACGTTAGCCAGAAGCTTTGCGGATGCAAAGCGTTTTGTTTACAGTGGTCACCGACGAGGAGGTGTGATTCGAAAAAAATTGTTACTTTATTTGTGAAAGAATAGAAAACTAATAGTGTAAGGAAGGTATGGGGATGGAATAAGAGCGGATTGCCGTGAGGCTAAATAAGACTATCTGGCATAGCGAATGAAATCTAACTGAATTTATCAAGCTGTCCACTCCGCTGGCTCGCCGCTCACGTTAGCCAGAAGCTTTGCGGATGCAAAGCGTTTTGTTTACAGTGGTCACCGACGAGGAGGTGTGATTCGAAAAAAATTGTTACTTTATTTGTGAAAGAATAGAAAACTAATAGTGTAAGGAAGGTATGGGGATGGAATAAGAGCGGATTGCCGTGAGGCTAAATAAGACTATCTGGCATAGCGAATGAAATCTAACTGAATTTATCAAGCTGTCCACTCCGCTGGTCTCAAATCAGGCTTGTTTTCGCCCCACGTTGGGCGCCAATTGTGTAGTGTGCAGCCGTTATAGATATAGGTGTATTGTAAGCAAGAGTGTTTATATTCGCAATGTTCGCTTTGGTCGACACCTACTACAGTGTCCCAATATTATACCGGAAGGGTATTCACTTGCAGCGCGTACAAAAACTATGGAAAAGAATAGATAGAGCATCTATGGGTCTTTGTATGGACAAGAGTCGGAGGGCGTGCACTTCCAGCTATGCTCTAACTTGCCTCGTCGGAAAAGGGTTGGGTTTTTACCTCCTCCTGCCATACGGCACACCAGCACAATGATTAAGTGCACTTTACACACAAGTCAAAAAAAAGTATCAAGGCAACTACTCTAGTTCTAAATCGTACTAAAACAGGTACACTCTCACATTAACCTGTCAGCATCTAGGGTAACTGAGATAGTGTTCGTAACCTAGTCTGTATCCACCCGACCATGGCAATAAAGTTAGGTATATTGAACTATTGCCCCGATATAAATCTGCTTCAAGATTATTTAATTTGGTATGACATTAGTTATATGTACTGTCGACGGACCGTGGAAAAGAACTTAAGCTTTCATTTTAAAGTTAACAAAGAATTCATGATTTATTTCAAAAGAAGTTGATTTTGCATATTAAAGTTAGCCTACAAATCCTAATCTAAAAGTAACACAAATTCAACTCGGTATTTCAGTACGAGGATAGTTCAAACAGTGATTGTAAATGGATAAGGATGGAAATAATTATAACTATAAAATAAATTTATATATATATATATATGTGGATTCATAATATTTGATAAATAGTAAAGGGGATCAATCGAGGATGAATGGATTAAATATCAAATTGAATTGCAAATTACTTCGTATTAAGAAATCAAAGAAAAGAGGTATGTTTGTATAGCTACAGGATCAAACTACGTGTTTTGAACTCACCATACATTGCCGTCGTTGAGCTCAAGGAGGACGCTGTTTGGTTAAATGCTAAAAGGGATTAAGACAATATGATCTACACTATACATACATACTTGGCTATCAACGATTAAATGTGCAATTAAGATTTCTAATTTAATTCATTCTCGGTAATCAAATTGGCAAAGACAAACAAAAATCAGATCCGGAAATGGTTCTCCAATAAACCCTGGTTTAGTCTAACAGTGGGCCTCATGTGTCACAGCACACGTGATTTGAGGTTATGCCAATTCCTCTTTGGCCACGATTTCCTATGCTTTACAAAAGAGTCGTATGTATGTCTACCACATGGTTGAAAAACTTTTCTGCGCGTCAATGAGAAAGGCAATGTCGATTCCCTCGAAGCAGGATGAAACTAGCACCGGGTCATGAGTACGACCAGTATTCTCGACAGGAATAGATCAATCCGCACAATCTCCAATCACAAGGTCTGAAGGTCGAAGTTGTTGGTTGAAAGTCGATGAGCTGTTGGGCTGACTGGTTGCTTATGGCTTATTTTCAAGCAGATGATGAAATGCCAATATGAGACGGCCAACACTATGGGAGGATTCTTCTGTTTCCCTCAGAACTTGAACGCCCTGCTGACACACACAGAAAGTAGCTCGGACTGCTGGTTTTCAATGTCGTCCGAGAAACAGGCGGTCAGACAGGTGGCTTCCGAGGCCGATGGCCTTTGAGTGGGTACGGGCTCGACGCTACGACAAGTGGTTCACCCAAGGTACACTTAAAAGGTACGCCACCACCACGCGGTCAATTAAGACGCGGGTCAGCTGCGGCCAGCTAGAATTGGAGATTACATATGTATGTAAAACCACGAAACACAATTTTAGCACACAAAAAATAATATCACCTGCTTGATTCACCGCTAAGGTGGCCGGGATAGTCTGTCCCAGGCAGTGTACGATTAACTATTTTCTAGTCTACACGACAAGAAGCCTGGACACTACAGATCTCGTTATGGTTTTCGATTTCGTTTTCGTTTTGGTTTTCGATTTGGTTTTCGTTTTCGGAATCATTTTCGTTATCGATTTCGTTTTGGTTTTCGTTTACGATTTCGTTTTCAATTTCAATTTCTTTTTCGTTTTGGTTTTCAATTTCGTTTTCAATATCGTTTTTGGTTTCATTTTCGATTTCGTTTTGGTTTTCGTTTTCGATTTCGTTCTCAATGTCGTTTTCGTTTTGGTTTTCGATCTAGTTTTCGGTTTCATTTTAGTTTGCTTTTTCAATTTCGTTTTCGATTTCAATTTCGCTGTCGATTTCGATTTCGTTTACGATTTCGTTTTGGTTTTTGATTTCGTTTTCGATTTCGGTTTCATTATCGAAATGGTTTTCGGTTTCAATTTCGTTTTCGATTTCGATATGGTTTTCGAATTCGTTTTCATTTTCGATTTCGTTTACACTAAGAAAAAACTAGAACGAATAATTTGAGTACGAACGCTCTTGAAAAAAAAAATTAGTCGCTCTTGAATTTTCAAGAATTTTGCTCTTGGAATCGAGATAAATTCGTTCTAAGCGTTCTCAATTTGGTTTTTTATAGGCAAGGGGGGTGAGGGCAACTTAACTTTGAGAGAGTAACGTTGGAGTCGCTCTCGCAGAGAGTGAGGGCGCATGCGCAGTTGGTCGTTGAGAGCAAGGCGTATTTAATAAGGTGGCAGCAGCGTCGACGTCGCGTTGCCTTACGAAAAATGAGAGAAAGAGAGCGAGAGCAAGAGAGTAATAAACTCAAAGAAATTTGTTCTCGCATACACATGTATACACACACACATATGAATTTTTCGAAACCGTAAGGCAACAGCAAAGAGGGCGACGTCGACGCTTCTGCCACCTTATTAAATACGCCTTGGTTGAGAGAATGAGAGCGCAGAGACTGAGAGCGCATGCGCAGTTTGTTGTTGTGCGATGCGTACGAAAGCGTTTATTTATAAGTGTGATTTCGTCGCGTCTTCTGGCTTAAGGAAGTTAGCTGACCTCGTTAAGCTGAACGTCGCCTGTGTGTGTTTCAGTCTTTCGAGGTACCGTGTTCAAGTCCCAGAAGAGTAAAAAAAAAAAAATCTCTGTGGTTATCTCAAAATCAATCACTGTTTAAAACAAAGTTTGGTTGGTGGTGGTGGTTGGGGTGTTGGTGTGGTTGATTTGATAATGGTGCGTGGGACCGGGGGAGAGGGACGAGACGCGGAACCACCACGTCGGTCAGGTCGGGTCGGTCGTGTCTCTCCCACCCCCCACCCCAAATATTATTTTTAATTTTTTTATTTTGAGAATTATTCGTTCTTGGATCAAGTACTGAAACTCTTGAATCAATAATTATTCATACTTGGATCAAGAGCTGAAACTCTTGAATCAGGAATGTCGGGATAAAAAATTCACTCTTGAATCAAGAATTTCGCTCTTGGATCAAGAATTTTCACTCTCACCGTACTTTTGAGAACGAATGCTCTTGATTCAAGAGCGAAATTCTCTATTTTTTCTCTGAGTGTACGATTTCGTTTTCAATTTCTATATGGTTTTCGATTTCGATATCGTTTTGGTTTCTGATTTCGTTTTCGTTTTGGATTTTGATTTGGTTGTCGATTTCGTTTTCGGTTTCATTTTCGATTTCGTTTTGGTTTTCGCTTTCGATATCGTTTTCGTTATGGTTTTGTTTCGATTTCGATTGCGTTTCGATCCCGTTTCCGATCTCGATTTCGTTCTCTTATCGATTTCGTTTTCGATTTCGACTTCGATTTCAATTTCGATTTCGTTTTGGTTTTGGTTTTCGATTTCGTTTTGGGGTTTGTTTTGGTTTTCGATTTCGTTTTGGGGTTTGTTTTGGTTTTCGATTTCGTTTTCGGTTTCATTTTCGATTTTGTTTTGGTTTTCATTTTCGATTTCGTTTTCGTTATCGATTTCAATTTAGTTTTCGTTTTCGATTTCGTTCTCTTTTTCGATTTCGTTTTGATATCGTTTTGGTTATCGTTTTCGTTTTCGATTTCGTTTTCGGTTTCATTTTCGATATCGTTTTGGTTTTCGTTTTCAATATTGTTTTCGATTTCGTTTTCGGTTTCATTTTCGCTTGATTTATCAATTTCGATTTCGTTTTCTACTTCGATTTCAATTTCGATTTCGTTCTGGTTTTCGTTTTCGATTTCGTTTGCGTTTTCATTTTCGATTTCAATTTCGATTTCGATTTTGTTTTCGATTGCGTTTCGATCTCGTTTCCTATCTCTAATTCGTTTTCGATTTCGTTTTCGATATCAATTTCGATTTCGTTTTCGTTTTGGATTTCGATTCCGTTTTCGGTTTCGTTTTCGATTTGGTCTTCGATTACGTCTTGGTTTTCGTTTTCGATTTCGATTTCGTTTTCGATTTCGACTTCTATTTCGACCTTTTTTTCGTTGTCGATTTCGTTATCGGTTTCGATTTCGTTTTGGTTTTCGTTCTCGATTTTATTTTCGATCTGTTTTCGATTTCAAATTAGTTTTCGATTTCGTTATGGTGTTCGTTGTCGGTTTCATTTTCGTTTTCGATTTCAATTTCGATTTCGTTTTCGATTTTGTTTTTGATTTCTTTTTCGGTTTCATTATCGATTTCGTTTTGGTTTTGGCTTTCGTTTTCGATTGCGTTTCGATCTCGTTTCCTAACTCGATTTCGTTTTCGTTATCGGTTTCGTTTTCGTTTGCGACTTCGTTTTCAATTTCGATTTCGTTTTGGTTTTCGTTTTCGATTTCGCATTCGATTTCGATTTCGTTTTCGATTTCATTTTCGATTTCGTGTTCGATTTCGTTTTCGTTTTAAATTTCGATTTCGTTTTAGTTTTCGGTTTCATTTTCGATTTCGTTTTCGATTTGGTGTTCGATTACGTTTTGGTTTTCGTTTTCGATTTCGATTTCGTTTTCGATCTCGATTTCGACTTCTATTTCGACTTGGTTTTCGTTGTCGATTTCGATTTCGTTATCGGTTTCGATTTCGATTTCGTTTTCGGTTTCATTTGCTTTTTCGATTTGGTTTTGTTTTTCGGTATCGTTTTCGATTTCGATTTCGTTTTCGATTTCGTTTTCGTTTTAAATTTCGATTTCGTTTTCGTTTTGGATTTCGTTTTCGGTTTCATTTTCGATATTGTTTTCGATTACGTTTTGGTTTACGTTTTCGATTTCGCGATCGATTTCGTTTTCGATTTCGACTTCGATTTCGATTTGGTTTTCGTTTTCGATTTCGACTTCAATTTGGTTTTGGATTTTGTTTTCGTTCTCGATCTCGTTTTCGTTTTCGACTTCGATTTCGATTTCGTTTTGGTTATCGATTTCTTTTCCGGTTTCATTTTCGTTTTCGATTTCAATTTCGTTTTCGATATCAATTTCGATTTTGTTTTCGATTGCGTTTCGATCTTGTTTCCGGTTTCGATTTCGTTTTCGGTTTCATTTTCGATTTCGTTTTCAATATCGTTCTCGATGTCGATTTCGTTTTCGATTTCGATTGCGTTTTCGGTTTCACTTTGGATTTCGATTTCGTTTTCGATATTGTTTTTATCTTTTTTTGCATCGCTTGCCTTCCACCTTACGAACTGTGAGCGCGTTGGAGAGGAATTTGCCAGAAACAACGGCAACAACAACAATGCTTATGCGTGTATGTGCATTTGCGAAATAGAAAAGAAGAGAGCGAGAGAGACGCATTTGTTTTCGTTTTTGATTTCAATTTCGATTTCGATTTGGATTTCGTTTTCAATTTCGTTTCCGATTTCTTTTTCGATTTCGTTTTCGGTTTCATTTTCGATTTCCTTTTCGATTTCGTTTTCAATTTCGTTTTCGTATTCGTTTTCGATTTCGTTTTTGTTTTCGATATCGATGTAGATGTCGGTTTGGTTTTGGTTTTTCTTTGTCGATTTCGATTTCGACTTCGATTTCGATTTGGTTTTGGTTTTTGTTTTCGTTTTAAATTTCGTATTCGATTTCGTTTTGGTTTTCGTTTCGTTTTTGATTTCGTTTTCAATTTCGATTTTGTTTTTGTTTTCGAATTCGTTTGCGGTTTCATTTTTGATTTCGTTCTCGATGTAGATGTCGTTTTATAGCCTATTTCCACTGGCTTCATTTCTTATCATTTTCATTTCTAAAAATGATGCTGTTTCCATTGACAAATCTTCATCATTTTGATATTCGCAATGCCACGTTGACAAAATGCATAGACAACCGTACAATTGGGTAATTATTTGCGTGTGTGCTCTTATTTCGCTAAGACGAGGTTACAGGGTAATGCATTCGGTTGGTAGCTATTTTTCAGTTTTACTACACGACAAGAAGCCTGGACACTACAGATTTCGTTTTGGTTTTCGATTTCGTTTTCGGTTTCATTTTGGATTTCGATTTCGTTTTCGATTTCGTTTTCGTTTTTGTTTTCGATTTCGTTTTTGTTTTCGATTTCGATTTGGTTTTGGTTTTGGTTTTCGTTGTCGATTCCGATTTCGATTTCGATTTGGTTTTGGTTTATGTTTTCGTTTTAAATTTCGATTTCGTTTTGGATTTCGACTTCGTTTTCGGTTTCATTTTCGATTTCGTTTTGGTGATCGATTTCGATTTGGTTTTCGATGTCGATTTCGATTTCGTTATCGGTTTCGATTTCGTTTTCGATTTCGATATGGATTCGTTTCCAATTTGGTTTCCGATTTCTTTTTCGATTTCGTAATCGGTTTCATTTTCGATTTCGTTTTCGATTTCGATTTCAATTTCGTTTTTGTTTTCGATTTCGATGTAGATGTCGTTTTGGTTTTGGTTTTCGTTGTCGATTTCGATTTCGACTTCGATTTCGATTTGGTTTTGGGTTTTGTTTTCGTTTTAAATTTCGATTTCGTTTTGGTGTTCGATTTCGATTTGGTTTTCGATGTCGATTTCGATTTCATTACCGGTTTCGATTTCGTTTTCGATTTCGTGTTCAATTTGGATTTCGATTTCGTTGTCAATTTCGTTTTCGGTTTCATTTTCGATTTCGTTTTCGATTTCGTTTTCAATTTCGTTTTCGATTTCGATTTCGTTTTCGATTTCGTTTTCAATTTCGGTTTTGATTTCGTTTTCGATCTCGTTTTCGATTTCGTTTTCAATTTGGTTTTCGATTTCGTTTTCAATTTCGTTTTCGATTTCGTTTTCGATCTCGTTTATTATACTCTGTACCGAAGGTGCAAAGAGTATATTAAGTTTGTGCAAAAGTATGTAACAGGGAGAAGGAATCGTTTCCGACCCTATAAAGCATATATATTCTTGATCAGCATCAACAGCCGATTCGATACAGCCATGTCCGTCTGTCTGTCTGTCCGTCTGTCCGTCCGTCCGTATGAACGAAGAGATCTCAGACTTGGTAAGAGATAGAGGTTTGACATGTATGGGGCATATATTTCTTATACCTGCAGGCAGATCAAGTTTATTTTCAATTTTTGCGACGCCCCCTCCCGCCCCCGCAATTTGGAAAAAACGTCATATCTCCTACAGTTTTGAAGATAGATCGTTCGTACCTTCTAGAGATACCTTGTAAACAAAATTATTTTTCGATTTGCTAAAGGAATGATAAAGATCGGATGAGCGATACTCAAGTTATGAGCAAAAAACGGCCAGTAAACACCCCCAACCCCCCACCCATCACAACAGCATTCTAATGAACGGCAATCTCAGTGAGAGAGAGAGAGAGAGAGAGATAGAGAGAGTGAAACTTAGAGATGAGCGCGTATAACTCGTGAGCAAATACGAGCTGCGAAGTTAAGGGTACAGAGTATGTTATAGTCGGGCTTGACCGACTTTCTTTCTTGTTTTCGATTTCGTTTTCGATCTAGTTTTCGATTTCGTTTTCGATTTCGTTTTCGATTTCGTTTTGGTTTTCGTTTCGTTTTTGATTTCGTTTTCAATTTCGATTTTGTTTTTGTTTTCGATTTCGTTATCGATTTCGTTCTCGATGTAGATGTCGTTTTGGTTTTGTTTTCGTTGTAGATTTCGATTTCGTTTTCGAAATTGTTTTGGTTTTCGATTTCGTTTTCTGTTTCATTTTGGATTTCGATTTCGTTTTCGATATCGTTTTCAATTTCGTTTTCGATTTCGACTTCGTTTTGGTTATTGTTTTCGTTTTCGATTTCAATTTCGATTTCGTTATTGTTTTCGATTTCGTTTTCGATTTCGTTTGCGGTTTCATTTTCGATTTCTATTTCGTAATGGTTTTGGGTTTCGTTTTCGATTTCGATTTTGGTTTGGTTTCGGTTTTCGATTCCGTTTTCGATATCGATTTTGTTTTGGTTTTGGTTTTCGTTGTCGACTACGATTTCGGTTTCGTTTCGGTTTTCGTTTCGTTATCGATTTCGTTTTCGATGTCGGCTTCGATTTCGTTATGGTCTTCGTTTTGGTTTTCGATTACGATTTCGATTTTGTTTTAGTTTTGGTTTTCGATTTGGTTTTTGTTTTCGATTTCGTTCTCGATATCGATTTCGTTTTCGATTTCGTTTTCGTTTTCACTTTCGTTTTCGATTTCAATTTCGATTTCATTTTCGATTTCGTTTTCGATTTCAATTTCGTTTTCGATATCGTTGTCGATTTCGTTTTCGATTTCGTTTTCGTCTTCGATTTCGTTGTCTTTTTCGATTTCGTTTTGGTTTTCGTTTTCGATTTTGTAACGAAGATTTTCGGCCGGGGTGGTTCACTCAGTCTGGCCGAAGGTCATTTACAAGAATATTTGTAAATCGCGGGGACACCAATAGGGTAGAGGTGGCACACGTACATTGTTGGCGGACGTGTGCTAATAATAATTTACCGTCGACCACGCCTTTATCCTTGTTCGTCTTGTCAGTCCGGACTCGATAGGATTCGAACAGGACTCTCGCTTCTACGAGACGTGTACTGTCTACGATAGTGAAAGGTCACAACGACCGTGGTTAATACCCACGGGAGAAGAAGCAGGGTTGGTATGAGCACGGTTAATACCCGCGTCAAAAAATTGCGGAAAAAGGAGTGGGAAGTGATACTCGGCTAGAAGTCTTCAGTCTAGATCTAGTCTAGATCTTCAGAAGGGTTAGGCTAAGGTCTCTCGGAGGTAGTTTTCTAGGGGCCTACGAGACGCACGCGGTCAGTACCACGAGTTCGTAGCGGGGCTCAGAAGTCCTAGGAGAGAAAATATACCGGAGAAAGGTAAGTAAGAAGGTAGGTAGGAACGTGGTTAGTACCCACGTAAGGGTTAACAGGAAGGTGGTGGACAGAAAAGGGTGTGGTTAATACCCACACGGGGGTTAAAGGAGAAATAAAGATGGGTGCGAGCGTGGTCAATACCCACGTAGAGGTTAATAGGAAGGAAGGGAACGAAAATGTGGTTAATACCCACACGAAGTTGGGTTACAGGTGCCTAAAATATTAGGGTCAAGCGTATCTTCGACAAGTTGAACTACGTGTTGTCACTTACCGAAGGCGTCCAAGGGGCTTTGGTTTAATTAATTACGAATCACTTGTACTTGCACTTGTCTAATCACTGTCTTAGTTTTCTTCCGGTCACTCTCGCGATGCTTATTGTTTCGGAGGTTTTGAACTATTCACTTTTAATGCTCCATCCAAACTAAACTCTCATTCCTTTAATCCGCCTCGCCAAGCCTACCGTTTCCCTTTTCAATGTCGGCGGCGCCGCTACGCATGCGATTCGCACATACGTCGGCGGCTGCCGCCTGCGCACTTTGTCTTGAGTGGGCGAAGGGGAGAGGGGAGAGAATGAGAGCGTGTTACATACTTGAAGTCGGTCCGCCAGGGCGCGTGCCGCTGACAGTGCTGACGTTGCCGTTTTGCCGTTGTTAGTTTCTGTACTTTTGTTTCGCCCGCCAAAACTTGGGCGCGTGCCTCCCTACACTGGCGGGCGAGAAAAGTCGTCACACCCTGACGACCACAGTCGTGGACCGTCCATTAACAAAAGGCGTATCTATAATGTGGATTAAGGGCGATCCTCTCGCTATTTTTATTAATCGAATAAAATCGATTGTGACCCTGCGTCACAATTTATATTTCGTTTTCGATTTCGTTTTCTTTTTCAATTTCGTTTTCGATTTCGCTTTCGATTGCGCTTTCGATTTCGAAATCGTTTTCGATTTCGATTTCGTTCTCGATTTAGATGTCGTTTTGGTTTTGGTTTTCGTAGTCGATTTCGTTTTCCATTTCGCTTTCGTTTTCGACTTCGATTTCGTTTTCTTTTTCAATGTCGTTTTCGACTTCGTTTTCGATTTCAATTTCATTTTCGATTTCGTTGTCGACTTCGATTTCGTTGTCTTTTTCGAAGTCGTTTTGGTTTTCGTTTTCGATTTCGTTTTCGATATCGTTTTCGATTTCGATTTAGACTTCGATTTCGTTTTGGTTTTCGTCTTCGATTTAAAACCACCGAAGGAGAGACCAAGGCCAAAGTTCTCGAATAAACGTCGCCCAGCAGCAAGCCCAGGCACTAAAGATCTTCCCGTACAGGAGCCTAAAAAGGCAACGGCGTATCCACACGACGCAACGGATCACTTGCCCAGCGGATGTGAGAAGCTCGCTACACTAAACACTCAACCCATTTCTGACCCAGTCGTACCCCCTGGAGGTGCCTCCCCAGAGGAACAATTGGCGCCGTGGGTGGCTGAGTTTCTCGAAGGTGAGTTAAAGCAATTTGAAGGCGTGGTTGGTATATCGTGATGCGCGACAATAAGCCGATGAATTGCTGCGCAATTATTGCATTGAACCCTCAGGTGGGGAAAAAGACAGGAGACACGCGGTTATGCATGGATTTTCGCACTCTCAACGCGAACTTCATTCCAGATGCGTACCCTTTGCCCAGGATAACCCACATCTTAGAAAGGCTAAGGAACGCACGCTATAGCTCAAGCCTGGACTTGAAGAGCGGATATTGGCAAGTCCCCATGGCTAGAGAAAGTAGAGTATGCACGGCCTTTACGGTGCCCGGGAGAGGACTTTTCCACTGGAAAGTCATGCCATTTGGTCTCCATTCAGCTCCCGCTACTTTCCAGCGGGCCCTCGATAGTGTCATCGGGCCTGACATGGAGCCACACGCCTTTGCTTACCTCGATGACATCATCGTCATAGGAGCCAACTTTCAAGAACATGTGGACAACTTGCGGACCGTGTTTCAACGACTGCGCGAAGCCAACCTGCAGTTAAACCGAAAGAAGTGTAGTTTCTTTAAAAGAAGCTTAGTTTATCTCGGGCATGTGATCAGCGAAGCCGGAATCCACACCGACCCCGATAGAATAGCCGCCATAAGGGAACTTCAGCCTCCAACATCTTGCAAGGAACTGCGTCGATGCCTCGGCATTGCATCTTGGTATAGGAGGATTGTCCCGAGTTTCGCCGCAGTTGTCCAACCCATGTCCACACTGCTAAAGAAAGGGAAGAAGTGGACCTGGAAGGAGGAACAACAACGATCGTTCGACGAGCTGAAGAAACGATTAACAGAGGCTCCAGTCCAGGCTTGTCCGGATTTTAATGAATGATTTGCCTTACAGACAGACGCCAGCGATTACGGTCTCGGAGCCGTCCTGACGCAGCAAATCAAGGGGGAAGAAAGAATCAAGGGGGAAGAAAGAGTAATCGCATACGCTAGCCGATGACTATTCTGCCACGGAGAAGGAGTGCTTGGCCATAGTATGGCTATTAGGAAGATGCGGTGCTACCTAGAAGGCTACCACTTTGACGTCATCACTGACCATCTAGCATTGAAGTGGCTCAATTCTATAGACAACCCGACTGGAAGAATCGCTCGCTGGGCACTGGAGCTACAACAGTACCAATTGGACGTACATTACAGACGGGGAAAGCAAAACGTTGTGGCTGACGCGCTGTCTCGCCAGCCGCTCGCGTTGCTGCAACGAACTCAAGAGGAACTACCAAAATGCAAATGGTGGAACAAGATGTTGGGACAGGTCCAGGAGCAACCCGGCAGCCACCCCGACCACCTTCACGAGAACGGTCAGTTGTACCGGCATATGGGCAATCGACCCGACGAGGAGGATAGCTTCCCATGGAAGTTGTGTGTGGCCCAAGAGCATCGACGCCGAGTACTGGAGGAATGCCACGACCATCCTACAGCCGGCCACCTCTGGATCCGGAAAACAGTCATGAGGGTGTCCCTAAGGTACTACTGGCCTGGCCTTTTCCGAGAGGTCGCAAGATACGTGAAGAGTTGCGAAACCTGCCAAAAGTACAAGGTAAGCCAACTGAAACCCGCAGGACAAATGCACACCCGCCAGGTGATTGGACCATTTCACACTATGTGTGCCGATTTCGTCGGTCCTCTACCCCGATCAAAACACGGTAACACCATATTTTTAGTCTTCTTCGACCTCTTCTCAAAATGGGTGGAACTCGTCCCCTTGCGCAAGGCGTCGAGAATTCATCTGGAGAAGTCCTTTCGGGAACGCACCCTTAGTCGTTTTGGGGTTCAAAGTATCTTCGTCTGTGACAATGGACCCCAGTTCACGAGTCGGTCCTTCAAAGCATTTTGCAAGAAGGCGGGGATGGAGCTCCAACACACCGCGCCTTATACACCGTAGCAGAACACAACCGAGAGGGCCAACCGGACTATAAAAACGATGATATCGCAGTATATAGAAGGGAAGCAGAGCTCATGGGACGAACTCCTCCCCGAACTAAGTCTGGCGATCAACAGTTGCGTCTCGGACACCACAGGATTCAGTCCGGCATTTTTGGTTCAAGGTCGAGAACCGCGACTCCCAGGTGCACT